>JADBJO010024536.1:0-11075 GCA_016801955.1 Conus betulinus
GTGAACACTCAACAAAGTTCACTGTTCAGTCAACCTCTCCTGGAGAAATACCATCAGCAATAGGTTAGAAAAAGGAAGTTCGGGAACGTAATATATATATATATATATTATATATATATATATAATATATATATATTATATTATATATATATATATAAGTAAAAATGCCCATCGAGATTGTAAAAAAAGCTCCCCACCTGGGTTTAATATTATTTTTAATGTAGAAAGTAAAAAATCTCTACATCTCTCCTCGCTCTCTCTCTCCCTCTCTCTCTCTATATATATATATATATATATATAGGATATATGGTGTGTGTGTGTGTGTGGTGATGTGTGTGTGTGTGTGGTGTGTGTGTGGTGTTGTGGTTCAATTATAAACAAAGCTTGCCTTAAGTCCTATATTGAAGATAGGGGGTGAATTGCATTCATATCTGTAGTGAGGTGAATAATGCTGATTAACTAACAGTAATGTGCTTGAGTTGGGGGGGGGGTGTTTTGGGTGAATGGGAATAATAAATGGCTCTCAAATGAGCCTTCAGGCAAGTTTATAGTCTCCAAGGGGGAGTAGCAATCTCCAATTAGGAGGAAATCACCTAGACTATAACGCTCTGGTCAGATACCCGGTATTTCGAAACCTGATTAAACCTGTAATACTCCTAGTATGTTTGTTGAGTTTTCAAAAAAACAACCCAAGATGCCACCTAAGAAGCAAAAGAAAATCATGAAAAAGCAAAACAATAGCATTTTTCTTAAAAAACCGAAATGCGAGACTGTCCTCTCCCCTGGAGACTATAAACCGATGCTGAAGGCTCATTTTCAAAAGCTGCAATTACTTATTCTCCATTCACCCACTCAACACCTACTTAATGTTAGCCTAGCAGAACTTATCTACCGCTGCAGATCTCAGATGATGCAGTATCTCCCCCTATTCTTGAATCTAAGACATAAGAGCACCAGCGTTGTTTTATAATTGCAATGGTTCTTGCTGTCATTGCAACACCAAGCTGCTCTGTAATTGCTGGAATGGGGGTCGTACTTATCCTTGGAATTTATTAGTTTATGGAGTGTGTGTGTGTGTGTGTGTGTGTGGTGTGTGTGTGCGTGCTTGCGTGCGTGCGTGGGCGTGCGTGCGTGCGTGCCCTGCGGTGCGTGCGTGCGTGCGTGCGTGCGTGCGTTGCGTGCGTGCGTGCGTTCGTGTGTTTGTGTGTGTGTGTGTGTGTTGTGTGTGTTTCGAGGGGACGTTATTCTCCTCATTGTAAATTATTCCGCTAACGCTTAATATGTGCGAGGCCGTATGTCCCCCTCGCGATTGATACCTCATTCTCGCTAAACTGATTTTCCAGTCAAGTGGTTCCTTCGGCATAGTAATGTCATTTGAACAGGCTTCCTGAAAAAATAGAAGACCTTGAATATCATTTTAAAAACATTGGTAAGTGCAAACGGGGTACGCACACACACACACACACACACACACACACACCACCGACACACACACAACACATTCAGATTCAGATATTTTTATTCCACATAATAGGTTAAGGACCCTAATGAAGGGGTTATTGAACACACCACCTCACACACAACACAGCACACACTACACACACACACACAACACCACACCACACACAAACACATCGAGCACACACACACACACACACACACACACATCACCAGGCAGCACACACACACACACATCACACACACAAACACACACACACACACACACACACACACACCACACACACACACCACACACACACTCACAGCACACTCATACGCGTACACACGCATACCACACACATACACATGAGGCACAACGCACGCACACCACACAACACACACACAACACACTAACACAGCACACACCACACACACACACACAACACACACAAACACCACACTATAACTCATCACACACTCACACGCACGCGCGTCAAAAAGCCGCGCGCACGCACTCGACCCGCAAGTCACGTCACGCTCACTAGCACGGGCACGCGCACGCACGCTCGCATCTCTTCACCGACCCGGACCCACGCACTCACGCACGCAAACGACACACCCACACACACACACACACCACACACACACACACAACACACACATCACACACACACACACTTCGTTCCACGCACTCGCTGACGATTTTCGACAGCATTCGACACGTCAATGTCATCTGTTCTCATTCTGTCACCGCCCCATTGGGTGGATCAGCAGCAACCTGGGGGTGGTCTTGACCGTTGCCATGACGGTTGACCGATCCCTGGCCATCCAGTTTCCTCTGAAAGCGCCCACATCTGTGTACAGTCAAACGAGCCAAGAGATCGTCACATTCTGTCTATTCGTGCTGGAAATTTTGTTGGTAAGTAACGGACTGCTTCTTATATGCCAGAGTTCTCATTTGTTCGTGATACATCGCTAATGGTTGCTTCAAAGTGATATTTGTTTCGAAGACACTTGAAATTGTTGTCAACAAAAATGAGAAGACTAGTATACAACTTATACATTTACAAAACTATACCTGAATTGAGATGGAAATAAAGCTAACGCAAGAGACATAACCGTGACTGATAAAATATGCAGAACAAAAGAGACATGAACCAAACATAAAGCGCTTCCGAGGTTTCCATTACAACCAGCTTTGAAACTGCTAGACTCCGAAAACAGTCAAACGTCAACACCACCAACACCACGCAGCACCACCACCACCACCACCACCACAAGAACAACAACAGCAACACGACGACAACAACAACATAACTTACATTCCAGAAAATTGCACATAGCCTGTCATAACTTTTAAAAATCGAGAAGCAAAAGTGCAAGCATACACAAAAGGACCTGTCGCTGAGGAATAGATAGGTAATCGAAGGCTGATTCAAATCAGAGGCATTTGTGGGGTTTTGATTGTTTGGACCCCCGACTAGTTCTTATGCAGAGTTGAGTGTTTTGTTGGCTCGGATGAGAAGACTAGATCCTTGCAGTCAAATTTTCTTCATCAACGAATTCGTCTCTGATATGTTTCTTAATTTTCAAGGCCAGTACTGCCGGTGTCTCTCAGGTCTAGATAACGCCGGGATATATTAAGAAAGACACTTAGAGAGTACTCTGTCATGCAGTCCCTAACCAAAAGTGGAACTCGATGCATCATTTCCACCCCCACACTGATCAGCATTAAACAAAAAAAGTCTCAATTCCTGTATCCCCTTTACGCTCTGCTTTCTGTTGTGATCTCAATTTCATTTTTTCACCCACAGGACAATGCTTGTTTCTGATTGTTGATATTGTCGCAACTGGCAGGTTCATTAAAACGGATATGTGGCACCTTCTGAAGAGGGATGCTAACAGAAGCTGACACCGCAATCAAACGATTTGCCATCGTCGATAGAGTTTGATATCCTTAATGTACTGGATTAGAGCAAGCACTGCTGAAGACCACCAGAGAGACTGGGCAACAGTGCAGTGTTTGCCTGTCCGTAACTTGATATTGTCTGCTCCCTGTGGTAGTGGCTGTGGTAAGAGTAAACTCGGGCTCGGCTCGGAGGGTGGTGGGGGAAGGGGGGGGGGGAGAGGAGAAAGGGTGTCACTGGGAACGCGGAAGTGTATAGAAAGAAAAAAAAAAGAGAAATAAGATGTAAAATGATGACAATTTGAGGACATAAGCTGATACCTTACTTTATTACTCTGCAATTTCGATAGGAAAATATCATCTTGTAGAATCTCTGGAACCACTGGTCGGCGGATTTTGATTTCGAATTTGTGACCTTCCTTAGCCGTAATGTTTTAAAAAAAAAACTGCTTCCGCTCTCCATGGACAGGTTTTTAAGTGGTGCAAGCACTTGTCTGAAGATGGGAGTAGCTCCTGTCTGCTTTGAGATAGAATGCAATTGCTGTTCTTGTTTTTCAATCTTTTAAAAAGTTATCTTAATTTTTTTTATGCTTAGTCATGATTTTTTTGATGGTCAGAATATCATTCCGAAGATAATTGTTCTATACGCCTTCAAACTTTTTCCTCGCCTGATTTTAGGGAGCTCCTGTGGTGTTTCATATTTGTTTTTGATTTTCTTATTCTGACCAAAAATGGGCTTCCTGGAACTGTATTCACTGTGTTATCTGTTACAGTTATCACAAAGCCGAGTCAAGTCACATCGTCGTTATTCCAAGAAACACAATGGGGCACATACAAGACATGAAATACACATTTTGGGCATAACGCACATAATGCATGAATGTCGTCTTTACTGTATGTATGTCTTATGCTGTATGTTCGTGTATGTATGTATGTATGTATGTTGCATGTATGTGTATGTATGTATGTTTGTATGTATGTATGTATGTATGTGGTATGTATGTATGTATGTATGTATGTATGTATGCATGTAATGTGTACATTTTCTGTCATGTCTGTTTGTCTATAAAATATTTTCTCGTAGACAGTGTTTTAGTATTCGCATTTATTTGACGTCAGACATAAGCACTTTACAGCAAATAGTATCAGTATCTACAGATAGGTGTTCCACTAGACCGTTATTTTTGTAGTCGCTAATGCATGTCAATATTCTTCATTTGATCTAAGATTTTGTGGTATCAAGATCTGGCTTCAAACCCGTTCCTTGTCAGTAAATTAATGACTTTTTTTATCATGTACATACAGGATCTGTTCTGACAAGACTTCATCTCTGAAATGTCCCCTGCGGCCAGATGGGCCATCATAAATGAAATGTATTGATCCATCTGTTTATCTATTTCCCTCTGACTTTAAACATCAAGCTGTCATTTGTTATATCGTGTTTGGTTCTATACAGGAGGGACACATGGCTTTCACCTCACGAGTCGTCCCCAAAGAAGTTAAAAGCCTTCTTGTGCGCTATAGATAAACACGTCAGCGAGAGCTATCGGATCTTTCACGACGACTACTGGCCCAACATGCACAACGCTCTCCTGTTGATCTCTTTCATAATCATCATCGTCGGCAACATCATCATCATCCTGCACGTGAAACGATCGGAGGACAGCAAGGACATTGGAGAGGGAGCCAAAAGTACAGGAGGAAGCCAGTCAGGGAAGATGTCTTCGAAGAGCCGACAGTTGTCTGTGATGCTTGTCATCGATTCGGCCAGCATCATGATCTGTACGCTGCCCCTATCGATCTACATGGTGGTGGATCAGCACTTCCAGTCTTCTAAAACCTTTGAGGACATCCCTCTGGAGCAGGCCAGGCGGGACGTGATCTTCGCCAGTGTCTTTTATCTCCTGTATCTCAATCACTGCACCAACTTTTTTCTCTACTGTGTGAGTGGCGCGCGTTTCAGAAAAGCCCTGAAGGACGTCTTGTGGCTGAAACCTCGGCAGAAGAACGCTGACAGTTCCAAGTCATCAGTAGTAGTAGTGGAAAGTGACAAAGGGTGCATGAGTGTTAGGTGGCCTTTCACATGTTTGTGAAAAAATGCATTACCTCTCTGATTTTTTTAATAATTATGTGCGACTGTGAAAAACGTAAAGCAATACACTGCACCACCTTTGAATCATTTGTATCGAATAAATTCATATGAAGTCTATCATTTTAAATGTATATGATTTTGTTACGGTCACATCATTGTTTGGTGTTCAGTTTTTCCGGGGCTTGGAAATGGGGGGAAGGGGGGGGGGGGGGGGGGAGGGGCGAGGGGGAAATATAAGCTAAAAGAATGTCTTATAATCAGCCTATTATACAGTTAATACTATTTTTTACCAAGCCAGATTGCTGACATTTGGGATTTACTCTTGAAAACTGTACACACGCATCTACATCCACTCCAACTGTTTTGTTCCACCTCCGGTAAGGATCAGTCAATATAAACCATGTTAGTACTGATAATCAATGCATTCTCTTTATCGTACCACTACACACAATACTTTCATGTTCTCTATCTAATTGCAAGCGTTAGGTTTTTTTGTTTTAAATAATTCTGTCTATAGTAATGCTATTCTAACATTAATTCGTTATTTTAAGCCTGTTTCTTCATAAATGCATTTCAATATTTGACGGTGACAATTTTTGGCAATGCAAGGGATTGATCCCACCATGTTGTGTAAATGAAAACAAGAAATGGCACCGAGTCTCCTTAGAAAGGGAGGACTGACGTGTGGTCTTTTCAGACACATGTTCAGTTCTGTTCAAACATATCTGTGCCGTTTTGAGGCTGTGCCAAGAGATCCCCACCTGCCTCTGGTTGCTGCTGCACTGGGAAACTACTCAAGTCAGCTGTCCCTCTCAAACAGAGTTTGTAGTTCTGACACTACATCTGACTGTCTTAAGTCATAAGCACCACAAAAAAATAATAACATTAGATCTTGATGAAGAAAAATAATGTGATGTAATGGGCTGAAGCAATTAACCTTGTCTATTTACAACAAAGACTACGCAAGTATTCATTAAAAGAAAAAACAACTTTTGCTGTAATGGTCAGATGCTTTTCGTGGCCTTAATTCGCGTAGCACACGACACGAGGCATACAGAACAAACATGGAAGCTTCCTTAAAAATGAGAGTTCCAAGTTAGTCCATACACCTCAAACTGAAACGTGCTGACGACATCCTTAAAAATGAGGAAATTCCGAGTTTACCCACGTGCCCCAAAGTGACACGTACACACAGTATCACCAGCTACCTTGAAAATGAGAAAATTCTAAATCACACAACGTGGCTTTTTAACTGGAACACAGTCATGCACAATTTACAGGAGAAGAGAAAACAAATACTCGGTGTGTGTCATACTTCAGTCATACTTCGCTGTGGTGAGTCCAGTAAAACTGCAGACAGCCAAGCCTTCGTCATGAAATCTCATGTGCCTTCTGAAGAGGATCCCAGATTGCAGTCTTTAGGTTGTCAACAGTACTTCCTCTGTGTCCTGTGGCTTTCCCCAAAGTCATTGCGCTGTTTCCTAGAGTCAGCCAAAAGACAGACGAGACACACCTGAAGGTAGCGGTAGGACCCAGGGAAGTGCTTCCCTCAACCGTCGAACCAACCAACGGGGAACAATCTTACACCACCTGTGAGATTTCATGACGAAGGCATGTGCAGTGTTGACATAGGGTGCAGGCACGAACAAGGCATTTGATTAAGACTTCAAGGGGCATAACTTCGTCCTGGCAGATGTCAATCTGTGATGGCCACTGGACAAAGGAACTTTCTTTGGAGGCCTCCCCACGGGTGTACCAGCCTGTAACTAATGACTGCAGAGCTCATTGGCGAAAGACACCACCACAAAGCAAATGGCTGTGCGTTTCCCGAAGCCCAGCTCAATGTCGTATAATATCTGGGAACCGTGATATCTGGGAACGCGTTCCCAGATTTACCGCGATATCTGCGAACGCGTTCCCGAGATTTTCTGAACTTCCAATCGTGAAATCTGGAAACGTGTTCCCAGATATCACAGTAAAACTGGAACGCATGCGAAAAAAATAAAATGACCAGAAGGCCAAAGATCTCAATTGCACCTAAATAAATTGTTTTTTTTTTTTTTACCTTATCTCGAAAATCCATTCTTTTTCGTCTTTTTTCTGCCCTTCTGAGCTCTGAAAGACCACGTTCAAACATATCACGGGCCTTCCCAGATATCACAATACATTTTGAGAATGCGTTCCCAAAAAACTCTGTGATATCTGGAACCCTTCCCAGATATCACGTTCCCAGATTTCACGACACCAGTCTTTGTGCCCTCTGAAGAAGACCCCAAGTTGCAGCTTCTCTCGCTGTCAGCAGGACTTCCCCTGTGATCAGTGGTCTTTCCGTTTCCTCACCGTCACTGGACTTTTGCCCAGAGCCAGCAGAGAGAAAAGGCTACACCCAAAGTACAAGTTGTAGCCAGGGAAGTAGTACCGCCCTCGATCGCGGAAGCGAGCAGACGGGGGCAGCTTTGTACTCCCCTTGGAACATTGTGACAGAGAACATACAGAAGAACAGAAAAACAAACCCAGGTAACCTCAGTATGGCTGAAATGAAAGAAAAGCTTAAGTGAGCAGGGAGACAAAAACGTTTATTGATAAATAGCACAGGCGACTGTGACTTCAATGGTAAAACACCCATAGCTCCATGCTCTTGTAGCGGCACCACTTGTCTGGCACGTATGCAGACAAGAAGTAGAGAGAACAAGGGCACTTTCTCTTGGAAAGAAAGTTCATCGGTTTTTCTGTAAGTTTTGAACCTCCCCCCCCCCCACACTCACACACACGCGCGCGCGTGCACAAGAATAGTAACCAAAAATATATATACAAGCACAAATCAACATGAAGACAACATTGACAGATCTCGAGCATTGTCACAGACAGCACGCACATTTGCGACAAAGAGTACATGTAATCATGGTGTAACTGATTTTTGAAGGATGTTCCTCTGTTTGCCTAGTGTCTACATATGCCCTTGACGAACTGGAACCGCTAACAGCATTAGTTTGGAGTGAGGGGCGTGTATCTGTACCTTCATGGGGGCAAAGTTCTTTCTTCATTCTTAATATTCAGAAAAAAAAACACAAACAAACAAACTGCTAACTAACCAACTAACCAAACAAAAAGGAAATCAGCATAAAAACTCAACTCAACTTCTCAATAATTAGAAAATACTCTTCACAAGGGCTCAAACCATGTCAAACTATATATGAAAGAACAGGACTAGATACCTGAAAAAAGGATGTTACTTCTTATGGTGCACCATGAAAGAGACCGCATTAGTAGATAAACAAATATTGTTAGCCACAGACATGGTATGTTCTTTCATTCATGACAAACTCATCCAACGTTACGTGTGGTAAGATGTCAGGCTTTAATCCCACCCACAGGCAAGTTTGAATCAGTACAGGTGCCACACGGGAATCGACGTTGATTTCCTAATTTGTCCACTCTCTTCATAGCGCGCGTAACATGTGTGTGTGTGTGTGTGTGTGTGTGTGTGTGTGTGTGTGTGTGTGTGTGTGTGTGTGTGTGGACTCAATGGTGCATTGCGTTCATGCGACAATTGGTAAAAAAAGGCAAGTAGAACAATTACCGTTCACTGTGAATAACTGAATTACACACACACACACACACACACACACACACACACACACACACACACACACACACACACACACACACACACACATACACAAAGCTTCGTGAGCGGTGGCAAAGCTATCAACCCGAAACATTAGACTGAAGATCGTGACTATACTTAAATTGTGTTTTGGCTCCTTACTGAATGCCTTGATTGAATGCAATGTTTGCCAGAGAGGTTAGTTCTCATGAGGAACAAGCTCCAACGAGGACGCACTTTGTCGGCTTGGACGATATTGTCTTCCCATAGTCATCCATGATATCACTTGACTCCACAATAACGGCAGAACGTGAATCATGGGACGGTGGGATGAGCCTTGAGAGTCAGAAACTACGTGAGAAATAGGGTAAACATGTTATTTAGGTATGATCGATATGCTATTAGGCACGCATTCAACATTCCCTTCCGAAGGAGGCGCACCCCCCCCCCCCCCCCCCCCTCTTAACACCAATTCCGCTAACAGAACATGCAGAGAAAAAAGGAATAAATTGGGTCGATGCCAATTGTCCAGACACTGGGAACAGACAGGAAGTCAAGTGATGAGGAAATCAAACTGAACTGACAATATCAAAGATGAAATCCTTCTTCTGGTTGACGTATATTTCAACTGGATGACGAAGTTGCGAAAGGAAACAAAAAGAACAAAACAAACAAAAAGAAACAAAACAACAACAACAACAAAAAAAACGAAATAACGCAATATAGTGTTTTTATCTCTTACCCATTTCTTTTTTTTATAAGTGGGGGATTTCATTTGCAAAACCTGAAAAAGCCTGATACTGGAAGAGAAAACACAAAAAGCCAGAAAATCGGGAGCAACTGGTTGTGCCCCCTCAATGTTTCACTCCCATAGAGGATCCTTGCTGTATGCAGACTACTCCATAATTCTACGTCACATCATTTCTATCAAATCATCATACCTAATGTGCATATGGGATGAAATTGAAAATGCAAATACAAATAACATATTTGACAGGAACATGGGTCAGGGTTTATGGAGGAGATTCAGCGGATGCCTGATCCCCACATTTACGCATCCGTGCGCGGATAACGCCTTGTGTAAGATCAGTGTGTGTGTGTATGTGTGTGTGTGTGTGTGTGTGTGTGTGTGTGTGTGTGTGTGTGTGTGTACACGTGCGTGTGCATTATAATGCTTGTATTACCAGGGTAAATTACAAAGCATGTAAGTACGCAGAAGTATGGAAAATAAGTGACATGCACATGCTCTGCAAGGATTTCAAAATACCGCAAACACATCGAGCTTGCATGTAGGTACAATGTCAAAATAACGCAGCGAAATCTTGAGTGATTAAAGCCGCAAGAAATGATTACAGAGGTAAATGCTGTTTACTGTGACTTGATGATATCTGCATGAAGCTGTCTCTGAAACATAGGAGGCTATCGGATCTTATCTGAATCGATAGGTGGTTGAGTTGTGTGCCTATAGTGTTAGTCACCATTGAGTTGTGTGCCTATAGTGTTAGTCACCGTTGAGTTGTGTGCCTATAGTGTAAGTCACCATTGAGTTGTGTCCCTGAACTGTTAGTCACCGTTGAGTTTGTGTGCCTATAGTGTTAGTCACCATTGAGTTGTGTGCCTATAGTGTTAGTCACCGTTGAGTTGTGTGCCTATAGTGTTAGTCAACATTGAGTTGTGTGCCTATAGTGTAAGTCACCATTGAGTGTTGTGCCTATAGTGTTAGTCACCGTTGAGTTGTGTGCCTATAGTGTAAGTCACCGTTGAGTTGTGTGCCTATAGTGTAAGTCACCGTTGAATTGTGTGCCTATAGTGTTAGTCACCGTTGAGGTGTGTGCCTATAGTGTTACAGGCACCACCCAGCTGTATGGAGAATTGTGTTAGGGTCTCTGAAGGGGTGAGCCCCCCCCCCCCCCCCCCCCCTCATCCCCTGGGATTAATCTTTCTGGGACTTATCCCTCTTTTTTTCATCCTTTTTTTCATTTGTTCATGTGTATTGTGTTGCATGCGATTTGGGTTGTACTGTGCGTAAG
>JADBJO010024536.1:21262-25052 GCA_016801955.1 Conus betulinus
GATATTGGCTGAAAATTACTCAGATGCAGGTCACGGATTCCATATAAAGCGTATCGGATGTTGTTAGAATTGGACGACAGAGGTAAGAAAAAATGGGTGACTAATGTGAGAATGAAACTGTGTGAATATGGTTTCGGATTTGTGTGGATGAACCAAGGTGTTGGTAATATGAGTGCTTTTATCCAGGTAGTCCGAGAAAGACTCGTTGATTGCAGTTGACAAAATTGGAATTGTCATGTACAGAACGGTGACAGATTTGAATTATATAGAACGTTTAATAATCTACGATGTTTACCTGTATATATATATATCAATGAAAATGGACAAACATTTAAAACGCATCATGACTAAGTTTAGATTTGGTGTTTCCGATCTCTTCACTCATTATTTTCGTTATAGATAGTCATGTAGTAGAAATTTGATCTGTCCTTTGTGTCGAAATGCCAAAGAGGATGAAGTTCATTTTGTATTGGCTTGTCCAGTACTAGACGAACTTAGACAGCAATTCATCTCAAGAAAGTACTTCAATAATCCATGCCTTTTCAAATTAACCTTGTTAATGGTCATCAAATGAAAACACGGTTAAAAAGTTAGCGATTTATTTATATAAAGCATTCAAAAAGCGAACTATGTATGTAACATAAAGAATACCAAGATCAATTTTCGACATGATTTATGATGTGCATCCCTATATTAAGGGGCTATGGCCTTTAAGAATAAAACTTTTGAATCTTTGAGTCTCTCTCTCTCTCTCTCTCTCTCTCTCTCTCTCTCTCTCTCTGTGTATGGTGTGTGTGTGTGTGTGTGTGTGTGTGTGTGTGTGTGTGTGTGTGTGTGTGTGTGTGTGTGTGTGTTCATGAACAGGGAAAACACAACATAAAGACATCAGATAAAGATCAACAGTACTTTGGGAACGTCTCGTTTGAAACATGAGAGCTCTGAACAGTATAGAGATGGCAGATGAAGCAACTCATTATGACCCGACTGGGCGTGGTTTCTTTTCTAATGTCACCACTCCGGAGTCCAGCGACACGAATACTTCATCACCACATGTCACATCCATGAGTGAAGAGGCGTTGTTCTTCAAGGGAATCGCCAAAGGGATGGATTTCTGGGTTCCACCCTTTCTCTTCGTCATCGGAAACGTCACCAACGTGCTGGTGATCATGGTGATGTGGAGCAAACACTTCAGCCACATATCCACATCGTTCTACATGTCCGTCAGCGCCATTGTGGACTCCATCAGTCTGATTATACCTCTTCCAGTGCATTACCTCTACGTCAACTTCCCTGAAGTGAGTAGACTGGATTGGGCTGCCCGGATTGCTACATGATGTTGTAAGCTGTTTACCCGTTTTGTGGTGTGGATTTTTTCTTTCTTATCTACATAGTTATCATGATCCCATGACAACTAATTAGTAGAAGTGGTGCTGCACACGAGTAACTGCGATGTTTCTGCTATATTATTTACACGAATATTCTTAATGTACACCTGTATGTATGTATGTATGTATGCATGCATGCATGTATGTATTTGTGTATGTATGTATGTATGTATGTATGTATGTATGTATGTATGTATGTATCTGTAGGAAACAATGGAGAGGGATGAAATGGAATATTAAAATGCACTTGCACAGGTCAAGAACGCGCACACAACGCTCCTGGACATTAATGACCGCTTTCCAATCGGACCGAAGCGGCAGCAAGAACCGACATCCCAAAGAGGCACTGCTCAGCTGTGAAATTCGATCTGCTTTTCTCCAAGGCCTGTCAAAATGGTGTAAGAGATGGCTTAAAGCAACCTTTATCGTCTCTTCTAAGCAGCTGGGGAAGAAAATTCCACAACATACAACAGAGTCATGCGAGGACCATGGGTCAGCTGTCTTGTCCAGTGCAGGCAAGGCGCTGGCCCGGGTTGTGCTCAACTGTCTAATCTGCCACCTTGAGCAGGAGTTGTCATCCAAGAGGCAGAGAGAGAAGTTTGGTTTAGTGTGGAACAGTCAACATAATTTTCACTGTTCGTCAACTCTGGAAGAAATGCTAGGAGAAATAGAGTTAAGTAAAAAGGAAGTTCGGAAATGTTATACATATGTATATGTATACAAGTAGATCTGCCTTCAGAAGGGATCACGATGGTTCCCTCAAGCAGCTAGTGAAGGTTTTTACATATTTATAATACATTTCCCCCAGTTTCTTCTTCATCTTCATTTTTTTCTCTACAAGTTCAAATCTTTGTGAAGTCATTATTATAATGACTGAAGAATTGTTAGCCAGCACTTGTTTTCCCCCCACTACTTAATTGTTCAGCATTATATTGTTTGGTCAATCAGTGGGAGATTGCATCTCTTAGGAGATCCAAGTAAAGGTTGTCCTGCACAATTCTTAGCCACTGACATTGCTTGAGTTATTGAACAGCAGAGCTGACCACTCAGACTGTTCCATATCTTATAATCTCCCTTCTATCCTTGAACGGATCCTCAGGCATAGGCTCAAAGATTGTCCCCTACATTTTATACTGTTTGCATAATGTTTTTAGATTTTCAGTAACTTTTTTCCTCTCCACACTTTCGTTTAATTCTATTTTACTATCCTTCGCTGGCTGCTTTGAGGGTGCTGCTGGATTCTTTTTTGAACCGTTGGTGGTGAGAATACCGCAGAATTATGGACTGTGGTGTGTCTCTATTTGACACCAGGAGCGCAAACACAATCAGCCGTGTCTCCCTAATGAGTCTGATCCAGCGGACGAAAGGCCTAGAAAGCAATACAAGTAGATCTGCCTTCAGAAGGGATCACGAGGGTTCCCTCAGGCAGCTAGTGAAGGGTTTCACACATATTTATAATATATTTCCCCAGGTTTCTTCAACTTCATTATTTTTTCTCTAAAAGTTCAAATATTTGTGAAGTCATTATCATAATGACTGAAGAATTGTTAGCCTGCACTTGTTTTCCCCCATTACATAATTGCTCAGCATTATATATATATATATATATATATATATATATATATATGTGTGTGTGTGTTTTCCAAGAACTGGCCCTCAGCACTTGTGTCTTAAGAGGTTATCTGTTTATGTTTTCTGCTTTTCACAAGAAAATGAAGCTTGTTTTTTTGTTCTTTCATGATTTTCTTTTGCTTCTTAGGTGGCACCTTTCGTAGTTTTTTGAAAACTCAACAAACATACTATGGTATTGCACACCAGCCTTTATCTGGGATAGCATTCTTCTTAAAATGAAAACGGCAGAGGAGTCAAGTTACCACTTTCTGTGGTCACTGAGGAGAAACAATCAGGTTTCGAAATGCCGGTATCTGACCAGGAGTTTACATGTTTAGTGAGTTTTCTCCCTATTGGAGATTGTCTTCCCCTTGGAGACTATAAGCTTGCTGAAGGCTCATTTTGAGAAGCATTTATTATTCCCCATTCACCTACTCAAGCACGTACTGTTGTTAGACAGAATTATCTGCCACTGGAGATATGAATGCTTATCTCCCCTTATTTCTTCAGTCTAAGACATAAGAGCAAGCTTTGTTTATAATTGAATATTTCTTGCAGTCATTGCAACACCTAGCTGCACTGTAAGTAGTCCTCGAGGGAACGTGATTCTCCACTGTACATTATTCCCCACCGCTTAAAAACGTGCGGACATATGTCCCTCTCCGTTGAAACATCATTCTCCAAAGCTTATTTGTCATCAAGAGTGTCATTCGGTATACTACTTCATGTGAACAGCTTCTGAAAGAATAGAAACTCTTCAATATCCTAGAAAACGTGGCGAGCAAATGGTGCAC
>JADBJO010024537.1:0-25048 GCA_016801955.1 Conus betulinus
TTGCAGAGACTGTACACAGCTCGCAGTCACTTCATGTACAGAGGAACCCTCTCGATCCAACATAATCATGCACACCACTTACTTCGGTGGGTGTACAGTGGTCAACCTGTTCTGATCCAAACCTGATCAGGACAACCACTCACTACAACCCCAAAGTGAAGACGTAAGGGATTAGTTGTGGAACAAACGTAATGAGCCTCACACATAAGAGGGTGCCACGTTTGCCCCCGCAATGGTTCCCCATGAATTCATCATACTAAACCGCTGGACACAAACTCACCAACAGCACATACTAGCACAGATGTTTTAGGAAACTACGTGTCATCGTGAGTGTAGAGCATGGATGACTGCAGAATTTGAGACTCTTTGTACCGATCAACAATGCAATGGAGTCAATTTCCTATCAGACTTTGGGAACAGAGCTGTACTCTATGATGCTTTTCACAATACATCAACCAGGCCCAAAAGAATCAGATACCTGCAGTGTTGGACAGGAAATCTGAACAACACTTGCAGAGATGCATCCACGGAGTACACAAGCCTAAAACCGTGTGGTAAAAGTTTTCCCACCTCATCCAACTTCACTCTGGGTAATTACCGTTGGGAGATTTAAAAAAAAAAAAAAAAAAAAAAAGGCTCTAAAGCGACTGAACCCATGACGTCGCAGCCAGAAGATCTGCAGCGCTAACCACAGCACCACCAGGTATGGTACAAGCACCAATGTGTTGCATTTCTTTTTACAAGTATATCAGGGTAAAAACTCTCACCCACTGACCTCAAAGGGCAGATCCAATATTTGTTAGATCTTGGAGGTCTGAGTGCCCAGTGGGAATTCAATTCATGGTAATTATTCTCTCCAAAGTATCTCATTTGTTTTGCATTGCTTAAAAAAAAAAAAAAGAAAAAAATTGCAGTAAACTCTTTCTGTGCAAAGCATCGAGTGGTTTTCTCTCCAGAATACAGCACTGACATATATAACCTTACTTTTTTTTCTGCTCTTGCTGTTGCGAGTACATGGAAAACGTTATTCAGGCATTGTTGTTAATATGCTCACTGGAGCTTCTGGAAAACACTGGTGTCATATGTGAGTGACTCCATCATGGTAACAGCCCTGATAATCCCTTTGCAGACGCTGGACTGTAGCAACATCATCTTTGTCTCACTGGCGTCACACAGCTTGTCCAAGGTCAGTAGGAGGGACCTACCAGGACAGTGCGCATTCAATATCTGGGTTGCCGTTCACAAGGGAAATCTATTTCTTGTCCTTTTGTAAGTAAATGGAAAAACAGCTTGTGGTAACACGACTGGAGAGGCTTCCTGTCATTCTTGGTTGCACAGTTCTCACAAGGCCAAAGAATGGCCTTTCCTTTCACAGAAATGCTGAACAAAAATGAAGCAATAATGCACAGATGCGCTGGTATAGAACAGCTGTCGAGCGTTGTGTTCTAAAATAAAAACTTCAGTGATTCATTTATTAGCCTATCAGAATAAACTGTATATCTAGCCCAATCTGAACACAGTTGTGTATTTAATAACACCACATTCACCAGATACTAGAAAAGATCAATTGCACAGATGGCATGTTCAACCTACGCAAGAGCACAGCAACAAGTTGCTTGCATCAGATCACTCACTCATGTTTCAACCTGTTCTGAATGTTTAGCTGTATTTTTGGTTGTGTTTTTCTGCCACACGGCTTTCTGTTTCAATCGTCTTCTCATAATTTTACTTGCCACAGATAAAAAATAACACACACAAAAATAAATTAGGAAACACACAGATGCTTCACCAGTCGGCTGATTTTGAAAACAATGCTCTCCTTTTTTTTTTTCTTTCAGTTTGCAAATATTTAACTTGCTTCAGCAGTATGACGAATTCTCCCTGTACTGCAAACATCATGACCAAACTTTCCAAAACACCAGTCCAAAAGCCTGTTCAAGACCCAGTGAGGCATGCTTGCTGCAGCTGGCTATCCCCCCTGGTCCTTCAGTTTCTCAAACTCTTTGCCAGCAATGACCGGTCTACTGGCCTGTTTGGTCCAGTGTTGGTGGCCAATGCAGTTCTAAGATGCCTCACTGGTTCAATTTCCCATCCACAGCCTGCATTTAAATCTGTGTACTTCTACAATATGGCCAAACGCAATACCAGACACTTTTGCCCGATTTTCCTTTTTTCTCACCACCTTCACTGCTTTCAAATCTGAAGGTGTTCAATTGTTGCTTTCCTCCATTTGACTCGGTCTACCTCCTCTACAGTGGTACTACACAGTCTTGATTA
Organism: Conus betulinus; assembly: GCA_016801955.1. NCBI lineage: Eukaryota > Metazoa > Mollusca > Gastropoda > Neogastropoda > Conidae > Conus > Conus betulinus. The sequence continues at coordinate 2,278 of JADBJO010024537.1, forward strand.
GAGCTATCAAACTTGTCACTCTGACTGGACCGCCCTTTTTTCTCCCTTACTGGTTAAGATCCTGTGTAACTGTAACTTTCCACACACTGCACGTCAGAAGCAACAAACCCCCTGCCGCATGATCCTACTATTGTCTGAAACGCTTGAGGAGACTCTTCAGAAGCAACAACCCCCTGCCGCATGTCCTACTATTGTCTGAAACGCTTGAGGAGATTCTTCATTATCATGTGGGATTTCCCTTTCAGTTCAGTCTATGGAGAAGTCCTGATCGTAACTATGGTGACCATCTTCATCAACTGATACCTTGAACGCTTGTTATGGCTCTCTGACAAAGCCAAAAAGCTAAAAAAAAAAAAAAAAAACAAACAAAAAAAAAAAATAAAAAATAAAAAAAAGGCAAAAAAACTTACTAGTTTAATTCATTCAAGGACCAAGTTAACGTTTGTCCAACACCACAGACAACCTCATGCCAACCTTTTCCCACAATAACATTTACTGTTCCCTAGCAACTCAAGCAATTCACTCATTCCAGGCAAAGTCGAACAGATAATCGACTTCTCTAGAGAATGTATGATGTTGGCATCTTTTAAGAAGGAAGTCCAAACAGCGTTCTCATGCTGGAAGAGGGGTGGAGAAGCGTTCTGATCAGCACGGTTGTTTCTCTCACATACAATCCACCTTCTCTGGGTACTGCAAAGGGTCAGGGAAGCCACAGGCACTGCATACAGCAAGACGTCAGTATAGAGTATTCCAAGGCTCCATGTTTTGTACTGAGGGTTCCTCATCAAGGCCTCATGAGCTGGTGGGTCGCTGGGATGATGAGGATAACCTGTAGAACCAACCAACCACTGGTAGTGTTTAATTCAGCACATTAACATAACACAGGCTACCGCAATGGTCAATTTTTACACATCAACATAACACAGGCTACTGCAATTGTCAATTTTAGCACATTACCACAACATAGGCCACACTGCTTTTTGTCAGTTTCAGCACATCAACACAAAACACCACCATTACTATGATCAGTTTTAACACATCAACACCACAAGGCCATTATCACTATGTGATTTTGAATACAAGCACAAAATAGGCCATACCTATTGTCTGTCTGTACACATCCACACAAAGCTGGCTACTACTACAGTCCCATTTAACACACTACTATGAAGTGGGTCTTTACTACTGTCCATTTTAAAATGCTCACACAAGCAGATCATTTCTACTGTATGTTCTACTGCACAAACACAAAGTAGGCCATTATAACCAAGCCTTCCAACTTCCTGAAAAAAGGGGCATTTTTTTTGGGGGGGGGGGGGGAGGAGATTACAGCTTCACCAGGAAGTAGTGAAGGTGCTATGGAAGGTGGACAAAAAAAATCAACAGGCAGATCTCTGAAGCACCTGTTTCACATAGCAAAATTACAGATACGCCGCTTTCAGTTATATTTTCAATAAGTTTTCAGTCATATTTTATGCTACTGGTAGCAAAAATAAAAAATGAAAATGAAAAAATTGAGGACCAGAGGTGCCATTTCAAAGATTTCCAGCAGCAAAAATTTAAAAAAAAAGGTAAAATCAGCAGAAAAGAGGACTACTAACATGTCTGTACTACTTGTCAACACAGAGGCGGCAAATACTATTGTCAGATTTAGCACACCAACAGAAAGTGTATCATCTTTAACACAGCAGCACAAAGTATGCCATGACATCATTCCAAACACAAAAATATTGTATTTTTAACACACCAACACAAAACCTGTTACTATCATTTTAACACATCGACTTCCCCTTTTTCACGAAACATACAGTCGAATTCGCTGAAAGCTCCTTACCCATCAGCCATTGGCAGTGTCACACAATGTTCTGTCTCACCACACTTTTCCCTGCGGACTCAGGAGCCGACCTGTCAACACAGCAAGTAGATCACATGGTTCATCAGTTCTGGCCTCATATCATGAGTGTTCTACTTCCACAGTGAGCACGGCAAGTAGATCACATGGTTCATCAGGTTCATATCATGAGTGTTCTACTTCCCATCTCACGGCAAGTGGTCACACTCATCCATTCTGGCCCCATCTCAGGAGTGGTCTACTTCCATAGTGCACACAGCAAGCGGGGGGGGGGGGGGGGGGGGGATGTTTGCAATACTCAAAAGTTTGTGTCCCAGGGCCCACTTAAGGCCTCTGGTGGGGTGCAGGGGCAACGTTTTGCTGGGGGGGGGGGGGCAAAGCCCCATCCCCCAAGCTGAAGGAAATTTGACATTAAAGGACAGTTTACAGCCTTCTCCTTTGGTACAAACCCTGAATTTTATACTTCTCAGTTCTATACAGTTAAAACTATTTCAAACAAAAAACAACAGAATGACTACAAACGTCCAACGGAGTCAAGGCGGAAGAGTTAAAAATATGGATCAGAGAACCAGCGCACGCATCCATCGACTTGCAAACGGTGGGGTGGGGGGTAGGGGTCACCAAAACGGAAATCTGCATAAATACAGAACTACTCCCACCAGTGAAGTAGTTCACATCTTATGATAAACACAGACAAATAAAGTACAGGAAAAAAGTTTTAGTCCTGTTCATTTGTCTGTGTCTTTGGTAGAAACTAACCCCCTGTTTTTCTACATTTTGCTTCATTTTCCAACCTCAGTCACTCCGTTTTGAAACTAATCTCACTATGGTTTACTTCCACAGTGAACACAGCAATCAGTTCACATGGATCATCAGTTCGGTCTCATCTCAGAACTGTTCTACTTCCACAGAGAACAGGGGTCCACTATGAATTAAAAGTAGCAAGCTAACTTTCCATGAAGGCCATGGGATTGGTAAGCTATGCTACTGTCCAAGTTCTTGTTTGTGCTGGAAAATTGTTTTTTAATTTGTGAAACTGGCTGAGACGTTTATGAGCGTGGTGAGGCAGATGTGTTCGGGAGGCTCAAGGCAGGAAATTGTTCAACCAATCTAGTTTGGAATTTCCAGTAACTTTCCTCTCCCCCTCTTTTCTCTTTTCATGATGTGAAAATGTCGGTGGACTCAAGGCAAGAACTTATTCAGCCAATCTAGTTTGGAATTTCCAGTAAACTTTCCTCTTCCCTCTCTCTTTTCATGATGTGAAAATGTCGGTGGGACTCGAGGCAAGAACTTATACAGCCTATCTAGTTTGGAGTATCCAATATTTCCTTCTTTTTACTGACGAGAATATTTCATGATAAGGTACGTATCATATTTACTATTGGTGCTGGGCTGCATAAAGGTTCCCTGGTGACGAGATCTAAATGTGCAATACAGGATTCTAAAAAGTTATGGCACCAACACACATCACTACTACCTCCAGACACAACAATGACACCACAACTGATCCTAAATCACAAACTAATCACTGGTCCAATCTGTACACAGAATTATAAATTCACTGGATCCCTCCCTACAGCATCATCAGCACAAAATTCCCTCACCAAAATCCCATCTCCTCACCTAAATCCCATCTCAGTAGAAAACACCTCAAGAAAGTGAAACAACAAAATGCATTCGGCAAATGCCTCCCTTAAAAGCTGCGGACAGTGCAGTAAAATGCACACTCAGAATACCAGTGTCTTTATACCTTACATACATATATTACTGAGTTTTGAGGTATACTGACTTACTTTTCAATCACAAGTTAAACAAAGCCTTTTCCCAGGATGGAGAACAGCCGACCTGGAAAATTTCTGGAAAAGATCGAAGGTCCAGGGACTGCCTAGGTCCCCGAGAGTTTGAGGAACAACGCCCTGGTGGGGGGCCCCCAAGGGATCACAAGCCCCCTGGCCAAAATGAAAGACATTTTTGTGATCTCTTATTAGAGACAATTCACTGCACAGGAAGCAAACATGAGAAGGGGGAAAAAAAAGCCCTAGCTGCAGGTGCACACACACACATACACTGACAGTACACATATTCTGAGGCATGCAAATCTAATTTAAGAAAATTCTGTTAACAAAGATGGTTTTGTTTCAGCAAATAAGCAATAAAAACAATATCTTTTATTGTGGACACAACCACTGTGACTCTGTATATCCCATGTCTTGCTGTTTATAACCAAGTCCACCACTGGGATACACATGACATAACATATCAGGACTGTCACACCATCAAAATAAAATCGATGAATATTCGTTCGTTTGGTTTTTGCTGTTTGTTTTTTTCAAGTGTTTTTCTTTTTGGTTAATATTAATCAATCAAGAAGTACTGTCGGCACTGACTATATTCAAGTGCTACTGTAGCAACAACATGCTTCTTGCAGCCCACATGTTCACAGACTGCTGATAAAAGCAAGACTGGCGTAGTTCAGCTCTATTTGGTAAGGGTAATGTTGCTTATAGCTCAGCCGACTGGCAGACTCCATGTGACCACAAAATGCATGTTAGCTGCATATACACACACACACACATACAGGTCAAGGTCAATTCAAACAATCTTACTGGTTATCTTCAGGTGGAGCCTGGTCAAACTGGATGAGGCGACGCACTTTCTCTTTGGGCACCGCCTTGTCTGGACATTTCCTCACGACGCTTGCAGGCTGCCGACACCGTGGCGTTGATGTTGCGCAGCTTGTCAGATGACTGCAGAATGAAACAATCTGAGGTAAATAATCTAAGAGGAAGCACTGTGAAACTCAGTCATTTTACACTTGACATATTTCTGAAGATGCTATCAGTAGCGTTGTCCGTTAGTAAGTTCACAGCTAAATTACTTTGGAATCTGTGCAGTTAACATAGTTCACGCCTTTTTTTTTTTTTTTAATCAGGGGACAAAACAGCTGGGCTGTTCATGGTGGACACCGAGATGCTTTAAGACAACACCACTTTGTAGTCTTCCAGATTTCTTTTTTCTGATGTGGTAAACTCCAGTTTCACATTCTTTGTGCGACCTCCTTCCCAACTCATTTCTAGAAGAAGCAAAAGAGTGTCAACCGAAACAGTTTATACCTCTTAACTCAACTGCAGCTATACAACAACCCAGTAATGATACAGTAGTGCAGCACTACTGCAAGGACACTCAACCAGTTGGCGTTCATCTGATTCAGTTAGCTGCGTTCCAATGGCTGTACAAGACCAAAGAAGCAGCTTTTTCTAAGGTGCAATGTGGGCAATCTCTAAAACGGAGCGTGGTGTTGGAAAATTTAACAGCGTATCAGGCCTTCAAAAAGCATTATGAACCCCAAAGCTGAAGACCATGACGGAAGAAGTCACTTACCCCCGGACGGTCCCCAAAACAGTAGAGTGTGCGGGACATAGGCGTGAGCTGACTGGGTGAACGAGGGCCTTAAATGGAGATTCTTTGAGTGGAGAGATCATGAAGTTCTTTCTGCCAACAACACTGCAACACACCAAGGGGAAAAATGCCCTACAGGAATCGTCTCATTCACACTGATCAACAAATTCAAGCAAATCTTGCAGTACATTCAGCATGTTCAAACACTTTTTTTGTCTGCTGGAGAGACTGGGGGTTAACAGGTTTAACACCTCCGCTGAGGGCGCTGGTTTTATATGGAGGTACAGCTAGCTTTCGTGCTGGTTTACCTAATTCACCTGCTGCTGTCTCTTGTGTACAATTAGAAAAGTGAAATGCTTCTGCCTGACAGGAGACAGACACTTTCAGGACCTTTCCAACAGTAGCAGAGTAGGGACAAAGCTGGTCGAGTCTGACTGCCGAGCACCTGTTTTTCGGCCTCATGGAATGGGAATTCTTCTTTCTATCTTGAACTGCTGGATGTTTTTCTCAACCTTCCATTTGGGGCAGTCCTGCAAGAAAGAGGGGTGGCTGCCACTACAGTTGGCACAAAGGGCTGGTCCCTGGCAAGGCCAACCACAGATTTTCTCCCCCAAGCACCTGTCAGGGATATGGTCAAACTGTTGACAGCGGAAACATCTCATCGGAGAAGGAATGTAGACGTCAACTTTTACAAGCGGTAGCCTACTTTGCAGGCCTTGGGAAGACTGGGTGAACAAAACATTAGAAAAAAAGCTTGTTCGTCGGTATTCTCTCTGATCCTTTCCAAACTGTTACTCTGTGGGTATCAATCACCTCTTGAGGCTCAAACTCTCTCTCCATCTCTGCCTCTGACACTCCCTCTCAGATCAGGGCATCACACACTTTTGAAGTATTAAGCTGCTTGTGTGGTGTCACTGATCTCCCTGTCCACCAGCTTAGTGGCACTTGAAAGCTGTTTTGCTTAGCCTTTGGTTCTGCATCCCACCAGGAATAATCCGTTCCTAAGCCTTTTTACTGGTAGAGGGTTGTCTGCAATTCCCTGAATTCCATTCTAAATTGCAAACAGACATAGGGCTGAAACTGGCGTCTCCTGTTCGTTCCATCAACCACAAGCCAGGAAGCCCAGAATCCTGTCCTTGTCTCTGTCCAGATCTGAATCTTTTATTATGGCAGTAATTTATATATATATATTTTTTTAAATGACAGGAATTTTTTTAATAAGAAGCCGTATCTTATGGGTTACAGAGTCCAACAAGGGGCCAGGGCAAGAAGTCAGACTGACCCTTTCCAGGGTCCAGAGAAATACGACTAACAGGAGACCACCAACCCTATCCCCCCTGATCATGCTCAACTCCCGAGACCTGAGAGCTGAGCACTACTGGAGTTACTTTTAATATGAGCAGCACATTCAGCAGATTTTTACAATATATGAACACAGAATATACGTCAAAATCACACAGGTAAATAAGTCTGTCAGCATGTCCTTGCTTTCTGTGCAGGCCGGCTATCCACTATGCCACTCTTTCCAGCACAGGAATTCTACTTGGGGCTTCACACAGGATTGCACACCTGACATTCCCTACCTGTAGGCTGGTGATGGAGGTTGTGGAGAAACTGGATGGGGCACAGGTGACAGGGTGGGGGCCTGCTGGAAACAAAATCACACATCAGTAAATTCCAATGAAACACTCAGAGATATAGTTTTTTCTCTCCCTCTTCTCAAATAAATCCTCATAATCATCATGATGTAAAACTTGGAGGAACAATCCTTAAAAATTAAAAAGCAAATGAAACACAAAAAAGAAAGAAAAACATTTTTTTTTCCTCGACATTATGAACCTATTAAAAATACATTTTCTTTAAAACATCCCCCCCCCCCCCCCCCCCCCCCCCCCCCCCCACCAATGGAAAAAAAAAAAAGAGCACTGACAAAGACAAAACAAAAGTGTCTTTAAAAGGAAGCACATCTTTAACAGGAATAAATCCAGCACAGACAACAACAAAATGTTCTTGAAACACAAATCTTTAAAGGGACGTCTTTACTGGAAGACTGATTTTTAGTACACACAAAAAATGTAAAAAAAAACAAACAAACCAAAAAAGTCTGCAAATAAACTTTCTTGTGAGCTTGACAGTGAATCTAGTACAAAGGCAGAAAATTACCTTTAAAAAAAAAAAAAAGGTCTTGAAAGAGTCAGCCTTGTTGGGATGTTAATCAAGAATTAAAAAAAAAAAAAAAAAGGTTAAGGTTAAAGTACCACAGCCTAATAGCAGTGACCTATCATAAGTTTAGCGTTCAGGGCACAGCGTGATCGAAGGAGGCCCATCCCCCTCCTTCTGCTGCATTTAACCATCCCTGCAGTGAATCATGCACCCCCATTTACTACTAGGTGACAGAAAGGATTTTCAAGCTCTTACCCAAAAGTGGTTTGAATCAAAATCCTCCGCTCAGAGGTGAACACTCTAATCATCTGACAACAGGACCCTCTTAAATACTGATGTAGAATAGACAAAGGTCATCCCACCCCCAATCACTGGCATGTTTACTCATGGAAGTAACTGGCACTGACCCCCTGTCGGCTGTTGCTGGAGAACTGCAGAAGGAAGCTCTTCATGGTGACCATGAAGACCTGGTTGTAGAAGTTGATGATGGAGTCGTACCTGTCTTCCCCCATGTACACATTCCGAAACACCTGCCAGTGCAAATAAACACACACTGAATAACACAGTCAAGCTGGACAAAGCTCTAAAAGATAAAAACGATACTTGAAACTGGACGTTAAAGTGGTACGAAGTTTTGCAGACACAGGGAAATCCCTGTAAATGATTTCAGCAACTAACGGGATAGGGAGAAAGGCAGGAGGGTAGGTATCCAACTCTCCCCACAACTCAGTATGATGCGTTACTGCCGAAGAGAACACCCCCCTGCCTAAAATTACATTTAATCCAACATATACCATGGTTCAAAAGGCCAATTGGCAGCAGCTACTGGCTGTCCTGTCTCATATCAAATACTAGTCCCCCCCTTCCCCACAGCCTCAGAAAGACTGCAATCAGGCAGAACAAGATGAAAGGGACGGCGCTATGCGCACACTCCACTTTTTTTTCACATTGTTTTTCCCAGTCCTTGTATTCACATTGCAGGTAAGTTTTTGACTCTTCTCTCTACATCAATCATGCTTTGTTGCTTGCCTGTTCAAGCATGCTTACGTTTTCTTCCAAAGGAAAAGCTAAGGTTTATGTTGAGCATTTGAGCAGTAAATCATTACAAAAATTCTGTCGATTTCTTCCCTGCCCGTCTATCCCGGAGTCCAAGTCTCAGTTACTTTTCCAGTTTTCTCTTCCTGTCACTCATTTCGACACTCTGTCTCCCCCTCAGCATCCCCTCTGTTCTATTTTGTGGTCCAACTGATTTAACCCTAAGAAAACAGAGCCAGGACCACCACCATACATTAAATGCACTCGCAAAAGGATACGATTCCTCCTGAATACTTCAAGGTAGTATTGGTCATAATCGTTGTCGGGGGTGTCAAACTCTTATGTACATAGACTAAAGAGTTTTCAGATCAACAAGTCTTCAACTCCCTCCATGGCAATATTTCCGTATGCAAGCATCATTGTAATAACCCTTACCTTCCAATGTCCACATACCCCCATCATGCCTTCATCAATTTGCACCGACTTATTGACATGTACAAAACAAGAAAAGCTGGGTTTTGTAGTAACGATGAATAGATTTATAACTATGCCAAGGTACCCGACTTCAAATCTCTATCCTTTCATTTCTCTGTTTGACATTTTTGCCCTACTGTACTAACACACAAAAAAAAAAAAAAAAAAAAAAAAAAAAAAAAAAAGACGATCACTAGTATACATTACACAAATGTCTTCAATTTTAAATCTCTGTCCTTCCATTTGTTGAATGAAAATTTTGCCCCATTAGCACAAAAACATGTGGACTGACAGAGCTGATAAGGGGGAGGGGCAGGGGGAGTCTTGGCATAGTGACAGTTATGGGAGTGTTCATTCAGCAAAACGGTAATTTAAAATTTACACAAAATAGTCGTCTCTTTTATTTGCTCGTCTCATCTGTGCTCGTCTTTCTGTACCAATTTCTATGTCTTTGAAAGTATTTTTCAGCCTGGGTTCCCTATGTGTCACATGCCTGCTCCTATCAGGTCTCCATGTCCGTCTCCTTTACATAATGTTCACACAAGATGCTGGCTGCACCCTGAGTCATTAGATAGGGCAACTTGCGTTTGACAACAACAATGAACTACCACCCCCAACAATCCAAACAACTTAATTTCTCCATCATCGATTTCCGACACTGTTAAAACAAAACTAGCTTTTCTTTTTTTTTTAAACGTTAATCAGAAGTACAAACAAAAACCTTCACATTTTTTTCTTTGAAACTTAAGTTACAGATCTAAAACAAAATTCAACAAAATATGCAGTTATTTTGGGGAAGTTTTGAAAATGAAGTCCATCATTGCCCCCACCACCAAAGCCTCCTACGCGGCCAATCAACACCCTCTCCATGATTCTGTAGAAATCCACATTCTGAATCAACTATTCATGTGGAAAGTTATCACTAGGTCAAACTACTGACAGGGTTCACATGCTTCTCTGACATACACATTAATAACGCACACACATAAGTGCCTCTTGACACGCAGTGACACTACATGTACATGCCTGCCGTCTTTGTGGGGTTGAAATTCAGGAGCAGGTGGACTAACGGCTACAATGAAGTATTCTCATGCCATAACACTCAAACCAATTAATTTAAGCACAGCTCACAACTATATCTTTCAGGAAAGCCGTCTTCAGGCCTTTGCAGATAGATAATGTTGCTTATAGCCCAGCAAACCGCAAAGAGGCCTGTGCAGAATGTTATACTGACTGTCTTAGGTGACATATCTACCATGTGGGCAGGAGCCGGGAGGGTGTGTGTGTGTGTGTGTGTGTGTGTTTGTGTGTGTAAGTGTGTACATGTGTGTAGGCTTGCGTAAATTATGTTTATACATTAATATGGTGTATTTGCGCTATATTCCTTGTTACTGCTTTTGTGTAAGTCCCTGTCTTGTTATAGTTTGTCATGTCTTATCATATCACTTTATCATGTGTTGGTTATGTAAAACCCTTAGAGCCCTAATTTTTTAGAGAATTGACGCTATATAAATTAACATTACTATTATTATTTTCATCCCCCACCTGCTTTGAATTTAAGAATTATTTCAATATTCACACATACAAAAAATGCTTTTCAAAATTTTAACATGGAAAATTTCTCATAAAACAGAAGCCGCTTGGTCGTCTTACGAACAAGTCTATATCAAACATTAAAAACACAAGTCTATATATCAACATTAAAAACAAAACAACAATTTACAAGGTAAAAAAAGCACAGAAATAAAATGAATGAACAGAAAGTTATTGGCACGTACATCAGGATCAGCATGGGGAAGATCTCTGTACTCCTGGACAATGGTCTTGAAACGAAGGTCTTTTTCCATCACCTTACACACCCCATACACCGAACACATCAAGATCTGCAACGAAACATACAAAGCACCGTCATTCATGCTCACCATAACTCTCCAACTCTTCAATCTAATCCTATAGCATTCAATGGAACAATCAAAACAGCTTCCTGTTCCAATACTAAAAATACTCAGGGATACACAGCACAAAGTGTACATATTTACTATTTTTTTCGCTTGTTTGTTTTTGTTCATTGTATGCAATGAAACTGAACTGTATTTAATTCTATCTGAATTTTTGTTAATAATAACCATTTTGCTTTCACTTATTAAAAACAAAACAAAAAAAAGGAAAGCAACTTTACTTTAAAGGAAAAAAGTCTACTATTTTCCGATGTCACAGTAACATTCAGAAATGGGAGACCTTTCACTTTAAATAAGTTTACCCATCAATGACAGTGTTTGTAATAATCCTGATGACCATACATGGCCTGTTCAGAGTGGTGGCCAAATATGGGAAAAACATGTCATCCTGGGGTGGGGGGGGACAAAACACACAACATGACCTACTTTCCATCCTGCCAATTTAGGAAAGAAATGAAAAATAATCATTCACAGGCAACAAACACAAAATCTGTAGAAAGCAGTATTGGCAAATACGCATGGTAGACTGGACAACCAGTCTCCAACCTGGACGGATTGCAGCCCCACTGTTTGTCGCCAGATCACTACGTCATCATCAAACCCTTAATGTTATAGACTTCAACAACAAAAATAAAGCAAAAACTCTTGACCAAAGACAAATGTGTGGGCAAGAAAGATAGAAAAAGCAGAAGACAACATAAAAGAGGAATTAAAAAAACAAAACAAAAAAAAAACCAGAAAGACATACAGAAAAGGACAGTATTTGCGTAGGATAAGATAAGATAATGTTGCTTATAGCCCAGCCGACCGCAAAGGCCATATCAGGCTGTCACCATGTCAGTACTTGCATAGAATTTCGATGTAAAAAAAAAAAAAGTCATTTATATAGAAAGAACTCCCACATCTTCATGGGCACTTGTTACCCCGTCAACATCTTCCCATTACATGGCAACAGTTTCAAACATTTACATTTATCCCTCCATTACCTTTATTCATGTAACGTTCCTACAAACTAGAAACTTTTTTTTTTTTAACAGACTTCTGCAACGCAGAAGCTTTTCTCACACATACACACACACAAAAGTACACACACACAGAATCAAGCTACCCTAAACCGTTCCACATTTTGCATAAAAATCTAGTTGTGAATGTAGTTTCCTGCACATTTCCAGGCCCTGCTGATATTTATGATTAGCTTATGTGGTTCTCTTTACGTCCAAAAATCCAGAATGGCTCCATAAAATGAAGCCAACTCCCCATGCTTCTTGATCATTTCACACATCACCATGAAAACCTCGGTGAATACAGCACCACATGTACAGCTGACATGGATTTCTGAGCCACCACAATTGATTCAACTACACCTGTACTGCCAAATTGTCCACAATCATATAAAATGGGACAGCTTCCTTATCATTATAACATAAATGACAAGTGCTGATAAACATTTAATAAAATTTAAGAACTTTGCAAATGGCAGCCACTTTTTTGTTAAAACACATGTACCTTCCAACTGCACATGATGTTTAAAGGTTCATATGTATCCTCTATGGTAATAAAACGTATGGTCATCCTCCAGATGCAGAACTGGACAGAACAACAGTTAATTGGTAATGGTGGACAGCCCAATCTGGGCAAAATGGAAATGGCAGACAGCAAAATGTTCATTACTTTCTATTTCTTGTTTCTAACCTACACATCTTCACAGAAAGCAAAGTGGAAAAATATCCACCACCACCACCACAAAAAGAATCTCTTTTGGCTTGCTCCTTGGATATGTGTATGACATATCCATCTCACCAACCTGATCTAAATGTCGGTTTTTCATGAGCTCTGGTTTGTAGTTGATGCAGTTCTCAAAACACGTCCAGATCTTGTGCAACTGTTGACAGGCAGGACAAAATGACAGTAGGCAAACACAGTTATTCATAAATTGGGAAAATATTTTTTGACATTTATGCATTAGTACTGTCAAACTGCATGGAAAAAATATACAATAATATAGCATGAATTATACAGAAAAAGTACAATATACATCTGAATAAATGAAAACAGGACACTACTGGCGTTTTTTCTGTCCAAGTGAAAATGAGGATGGTGACCCAATCAAATCCATAACTTGATACTGACCTTCATAAAGAATATGTTCTATGACTGGTCATCTTCAGTTTGTCTTCATTTTTGCTGAACATGACAAAATGCTGAAAACCAGGAATGTCTTTTACTTTGTTCTCAGAAATCAAAACTCATTTTTAATTCTGTACATGTCTACGGCTTCAAGGCAAGTCCAGAGACGCGTTTCACAGATGCGATGTGCGGGAACTCTGGCCTGCTTGACAAGTGCCAGCATTTCATAGCACATCTTAGTGGTGAGCTGGTGCAGGAATAGGTGAGAACTTGGTATATACTGCCTTGGGGCTCTCTCGCCGGTGAAAAAAAAAGGCCAACAGTTTCTTCATCCTGTGACTGGTGCAGGTAAAGTAGTAACATTCACCGACTGACTGGTGACATAAACAAATCAAAACTATAACCCTTCAACAACAACAGCTTGAAGTTGTTGTCACACTGTTAATCTGAACTGGTCAAGTGCTTACTTCTGTACTACCCTTGCATTTTACAGGAGAGTCCCCATGGCCATCCCTGATATGCCTCTCCCATGTCCCCACCAAACATGAATTTAATGTGAATGAATATCTGTCAAGAGATGTTGTACCTGATGTGACTTTTTTTTTTTTTTTTTTTAAAAAGAGTTTAACTTTACCGATTCATCTGATCCAAGATGTTACAGAAGAAAGATCTTTACAAAGTTCTGGCACGTTGTTGGAAAATTGGTCTTCTTGAGATGTGTGTGTGTGTGTGTGTGTGTGTGTGTGTGTGTGTGTGTGTGTGTGTGTGTGTGTGTGTGTGTGTGTGTGCGCGCGCATGCGCGCGCGTGCGTGCAAAAAACTGACTTCAACAAGGTAACAGCCCCGATTATGGCTTTTGCGGTTGGCTGAGCTGTAAGCAACATTTTCTCTATATAAATCTTTTTTAAAAAATTAACAAGAACATTTAATTTAAAACATAAAGGCTATATGGGCAAACACACACTGAAAAATGAATAGTATCCACTCAGGATAGTGTTTACAAGTTTCACATTACTGCCAGATAATAAGTAAAAAGCTGGCTGGTCATAAACAGCTATACATGTGTAACATGCTAACTCGAATTTCCAGAAAAAAAAAGGAGAATAGTTCATAAAAGAAAACAAAAGAAAGAAAACCACAGTAGATAAAGGTTTAAAATAAAAAGGGGGGGGGAGGCAAAGTTAAAGAGAGGAACAGGAAAGGGGAAGGTACTTGCACGGAACTTCCACAAAGCGAGGGAGCTATTTGTACTGAACGAGCCCCTGGCATCCCTACGAGGAATTCTAACACCAGGAAAACTATCTGTTTACACTAGTCAGCATATGTCCTGTGATTAAAAAAAAAAAAAAGACAAAAATCAATCACTTCTACAGAAAATGATGACAGTTCACTGGGCAGGGTTTCTTTTACCAGCCAAATTCAACTTTAAAGTAACGACATTTCATTTTGTTTGAATATTGAATTATTTGTATCTTTTTGGAGGGTAAGGCAAGGTAAGGTAATGTTGCTTACAGCCCAGCCGACCACAAAGGCCATATCGTACCTTCTTAGAAAACACCGATTTTTTAAAAAAAAATCCAGCCATACATACTGCACGACCATTTACTGAAAAGAAGATCATCTAAAAAAAAAAAAAAAAAAAAAAAATCTTGAAACTGGTCCAAGGTTTTGATCAGGGAACCAATAAGCATAGGGACTCTCTCAGCACTAGCGCTGAACTGAGAAAAATTTGGTCCAGGCGACCATGGAAGCCATACACACAAAAAACACACTCCCTTTGTTCGGTCGATGGTATTCACCTTTGCCTGTCTATACAGGAAGTGTCTGCAGGAGTATCAGCCTGTGTACAAAGAAAGAAAACAATTAGTTCTACAGCTTACCAGGTCTTTGTTGACGTGTAACAAGGTGCACAACTTCTGCAGGCGGTGGTAAGCCAATCTGCACACTGCAAATCATGCCAAGCATTGATCAGGTGATGCCATCTTGCTAACTTTTGGCATGAAATACTCTCGGTTTGACGAACATACCAATCACACACAACCTTGAGCAGGTTTTCCGCCTGCAGTCCCTCACTTTGCAACTAGATCTTATGCAGGAGGTTAAAAATGCGCATCAGAGGTAAGTCATTCATCTTGGCATCGAGCAGTTATGGAAACAAGACTCTTTCTACCATGAGTCTCCTCAGAAATATGAGAAGGGTTTTCTCAGAGGCCAGGCTTAAAATAAAAACTGATAAATAAATCCATCATATATGAATTACTCACAATAAACAAAAATTTTGGCTGTAGCCCAAAATGCAAAGGAACACACACATCAGTTTACTGCAAAAAAAAAAAAATTGTCAATATTCAAAAAAAAAAAAAAAAAAAAAAAAAAAAAAAAAAAAAATGAGAGAGAGAGAGAATTTCATACAATAAAATACAGTTACCTCTCCTCAGTTATCTAAACACATGCAAACATACAAAATTAATTTGTAGTGTTTATATGTATATAAAGAATCTTAGAAGACTTCCAGTTTCGAACCAGCAACTTCATTTAACAGCCGTAAAACTTACTTACCTTTGTTGAAGAAAGACGTGAGGGACTGAGATCGATGTGACATGGACACCATTTTGGCTGGAGAGGTAGCAGGCGACTGGTTCGAGGACGTTGCCATTCCTGCATGATGATGCAAAGCCACCGGAGACAGAAACCTGTGTAAATGAGAATGATGCATTCTCAAATTCAGGACGACAACGCATTCCTACATCCTACACATCAGCTCCATACTGGCATGAATAACAGCAACTGAGGCAAGTGAAGTCCTTTCCCTTGTTTATTCCTTTATCTGATAAATTTTGGAGTGTATAAAGGTACAAAATAAGAATTTCTGCACTATTGTGCAATGGCTTCACACTCATGGGCATTTGTAATAATCTGTCGTCTGCCAAGCCCTCAGACTTAAGGAAAATTTTCTGTGTGGGGCCCTGTTCATGGTGTATGCTCGGGCGTGGCTTGGTCAAGTCGGGTTTCATAATGCTATTGGCTGTCCAGGCCCTGGCATCCATCGCTGTTTCCGCATATAAACAGTCATCCGGCTGAGTGTGGCTGCTTTTTGTAATACTTGTCTATCCAACACTGATAGCCCCTTCGACCACCCTGCAAATAAATTCATACGATGCAATGGATCCTCCCTGGGAGTACGGAACCTACAGTGGACACTGCACTCTAACCCTCTTGCATTTGTTTTGCCCCTTTCGGCCAGTCTGTTCGTCTCCCCTGGCGTTCGTTATGGCCACAACTGGCTGCACATGCTGCGTCACTTACCCTCACACTCTGCGTCCATGTTTTAAGTCAAGGCCGGCCAAAATTAAATGGGCATCCCTGAGGGGTGTCCAATGAAATCTTAGCAGTAGGATGGGGTGTGGGAAATGATTCATTCACACAGACTAGGGTCGTGAACTGACCGCATTCCATTGATTTCTCAAAAAATATGAAAACTAGCAGCAGTTTTGGGGTTGGAAAATGCAAATGCATGAGGATTAAGCGAGTGAATCAAAGGTCTCTGAGCCAGAAACAGCCACAGCATCTCTGACGCGGTGTGTCCACAAATGTTGGTTTCTTTCCAGAATGCAGCCCCCAGGCCTGGTATTCTTTCCTACTCCATACGGGCTGCCATACTGAATGACTAGTTGACTTATTCTGTGATTGATTACTTGGTAAATACTTATTTTTAATTATACAGCCAACATACATAAAAATCTCTGATTACATGTATTTCATTTATTAAATGATTTGAAAGTTTCTTATGGAACGTTTTGATTTTTTTTTTTTTTAAAAGGAATAATCAGATCTATTTAGCATAACTGGCCCGAAACTTCTACTCCTGCCACCGTTTCTTAACAGCTAAATCTGCAGCACTATACAGATTTACAATTCCACAACAACTTTCCAGTTGCAATCCACAGTACAGTAATACATGAAGCAGACATTTAAGGTGATATGACCAAGAATGAAGTTGTGTCCTTTTGTGTTTGAGGCAAGAAATCTGCTGATAGTTCCGCTGAACACACACTCAGAGTAAATCTACATGCAACTAGCTATGGCAAAACTTCATCACCTGAGCTGACGTCTGACTATGTCACCCTTCGCTCAGTGCACAGTGAGTATTCCCGAACTAAGCGTACAAGAAGAAAGCATGCTGGTGACTGTAGCTGGCCAAAAATGAACTAGCTGGAACAAACTGGTGCAGCATTAAAACCAATTGCAGCAGTAGTAACAAAATACCACCCAATTACTAATTCTGACATTTTTGTTCTTTCCATCTGTCTCCCTCACATACACACACACACGCGCACACACACACACACACACACACACGCGCACACACACACACACACACGTGTGTGTGTGTGCACATAAAAACACACACATACATAAATACTGTGATCTGTAATAACCGTTTAATATGTGCCAGGCTAGTATGGCTTTTTACCCAAAACTGCTGTTGGTGAACTTTTAATCTAAAATGAGTGCCTTTTTTTTTTCTTCAACAAAATGTATTCACACATCTTCAAAATGTTTGTAAACAACATACTCTGATGCAATTTATGCTGATGCAATTTATGCTTTCTGTTTTTCCTTTCTCCACTACTGTCCCAACATACTGGCATGTCATCGAAGACACCCAGACGTAATTTCACTCATGGAAGTTGTTGCTCTTTGGTTATAGCACTATTTCACAGTGCTTACACACTGTCAGTGCAATTACCATGGAAGGCTTAGACCAGAATAACGGAAATAACGTTGCAAATCAGAACCCAAAATTAACCACATATTCAGCATATATCCTGTGTTAGACATACTCTGTAACTAGACAAAGCCAAACTCACATCTGGGCAGCAGAGGCACAGACAGGGGTGTTGCTCCATTGGAGAAAGGGTCTGTGGGGGAGTTTTTGGGGTGGGGTGCTTTGTCCTCTGTCGCACACCCGAATCACTTCATACAAAGAAGAACCCTGTCACACATAATCATCCACAATCAACCATTCATCAGTGGCGAACTACACATCTTGTGCCTCTATTCCTGTATGAACAATGGACTTGGTTTAACAAGTGAACACATTTCACCCTCAAATGAGCAAAAATGTGTCTATAATGGACTGGGTTTGTCTCAATAACATACCAAAAATCAGGTTCAAACTAAATTCACCTACAGTAAACCCCAAGATTTCTGTCTAATCAGTTTCATATAAAGAGTACTTGACTATACATCATTTCAGGTATTTTCATGACAGCTAAAGGTGAACATAAATACTTCATTTAACAGGAGTACCTGCCACTGTGGTGCTATGGTTAGCCCTGTGGACTGAGAGGTCATGGATTCAATTCCCAACACATGCATCCTCTCCCATCAAGTAATATTAGTGTTATTATATACCTGTACACCTCTTGTACATCAAGTATACTTAGGTATGATTATGAAATTCACAGAACATTTGCATAAATCAAAATACATTCTATTTTCAAGGTACATGAAAGGTTTTCTGTATACTTGTGTAAAAGCGATACACCTAAATGCCAATGGAGTCTAAGTGCGAAAGTGAAGGTGGGGTAGCACTGATGATGACGATGGTGGTGGGGTGTGGATGTGCGGTGCGGTGAAATGACCATGCTGAACACACATTTATGAAAATGGATGAAATTGGATAAAGCCAGATGAGTGCCCAGTTTAAATATTCAGTTATACATGAAAAGAAACTGATGAGTCAACAGCTGAAAACAGTGACAAGCGCATGGTTAAACTAACTGAAAATGTATAGAAAATCATTGTACCTGCTTGTTTCCGTCTTGATTTGGCTATTGACTGCTTCATCAAAAAAAAACGGCCAAAGTCATTTGCTATCAGTAAACTGTCCATTGGCCCCTCAGCTTATCAAATTCTTTTATCCTGTCTGAATCCCTTTCCATGCAAAATAGGTTCAGTGATATCTTCCATGTCAAATCTGGAATCTGACACCTAATTCCAGCAAATTTTCTACCCCAAATAAATGTGCATCTTCCTCAAATCTCCTAACTATTCTTTTTTCTTTTTTTTCCGCAATCTCTTTGAACATAAAGCTCTCAAATTCTTTGCTACTGTTTCCTAAATCTTCAAAATTTTTACCCAAATGTTCCATAACAATCTGTTAGAGAAAGATGATAGGTAGGTTTTTTTTTTTAATTTCAGGAATGGGTACTACCTTCAGTTTCACAGTTAAAGCTTTGAAATTCAGGCCCCGAAACAATCACCACTACCCCTTCCTCCTTATCAAATATTTCATTCAGTATCAGTACACACTTTTTCAGTTTCACAGCAGGTTTGAGTTTTGCAGCTACCATCCCCAAATGAGTGAATACCATCGAATATGGCCCATGATTTTCACCATCCACAGTCATTAGACTCCTAATCCCATTGGACTCCTAATCCCATCTCAAAACCATCTGAAGCTCTGGGTATCACACCTCTGAAAACAGTATTATGTGAAATAGATCTAAGGTAACCTTTCTTCAAATTAAAAAAATCAAAATAAAATTTTTTTTTTCAAAAAGAGGAAAGCTGACCTACCTATGTTATGTTTTCACCGATCATGTACTGGGGTTTCTTTTTTGGCTTTATCCAAAATGAAAATTTCAGTCTGTTCATTGTTAAGGTAAAGTACACTCAAGCGTTACCATTTTGAGGTGAACTTGAAATGGAATCAGTACATTTACATATTCAATGAATTCAAACAAATGCAAAAAATTCCTGGTTTTGCAGTCTACACCATATCTATGTCAAGGAACAGATGATGCTGCTGTAAGTATCTGTTTACCTCTTTCCACGCTGTGGACTCCAGAATTCGGTACTCGATATTCTGTAGGTGCTGCAATAACAGACAAAGACTGAACAATAATGCAATTTTAGCAGCTCGATGCTTCATCTTAAACCTTCATTTCAAACAATGAACAAAGAAGGAACCACCATTATCCTGCTCTCTCCCCAAAAATCAGCTGTATCGTGAGAAAAAAAAATCACCCAGTCATGTTGTATAGCTTACTAACCCACCTGGTTCAAACTTTTCACGACTTGTTATACCACTGACTACCAATCATTTAATAACTCTATGTCAAATGTTAAGCACAGAACTATATGTGGAACTCTTCAATTAAATCACTGAACAGTGTCGAAATTAAATCACTGAACAGTGCCAAACTATATCTATAGCACAATTTTCAGTTTATATCTAGATAAAATAAACCTTAGTACAGTTGACTTCTTCAGAATCAGCTGCAAATATACTCCAAACGAACAAGCATCATTTACAAACACTTCTTAAACTCACGAGTTTTCAAAGCCAGTATCAATCCACAAACTATGGGCACCATGAAGAATTAATAAACACTGCTTCCTACCTTGACCACATCTGCTGGCAGCTGGGTTCGGCTCGGATGAAACTCTCCAGGACCTTAAGGAAGTCGTAGGCCTGTATGTGTAGGGTGTCCAGTATCCATGGGAAGGAGAGGGGGAGTCTTCACCGTCGCTTCCACTCACTGCGTAGCTTCCTGATGATATTGCAGAACAACAGGGTGAGAGTCAGAAACACACTCAGGTCACTTTTATAACCCAACTGATCACAGTCACATTGTCAGGTCGCTTGGTGCCCAGCCAAACACAGATCTGGGCTGCAATCAAACCATAAACAGAATGATGTTGAAGTTACAATGCCAAGACTGAAAAAATAACATTGTGTTTGTTCTGAAACTACAAGGCTAATCTTGAACTTAGTTCTGAAACTACAAGACTAATCTAAAATGAAGTTTAATAACAACCATAACTTTTGGACAGATCTAGTTGCAAAGTGAAACGACTACAGGCGCGGAAATCTAAACAAATCTTAAATAAATGTCAGCGAACCACCCAGAGAAACGTGGACAAACGAGTCACAAGACAACACACAATGCGTTTCGACCTCTTAGGTCTTCCTCAGGTGAAACAAAGACGGACAAAATAACGAAAATGCACTTAGCTTTGATCACTTCAGATGCGATCTGAAGCGATCAAAGCTAAGTGCATTTTCGTTATTTTGTCCGTCTTTGTTTCACCTGAGGAAGACCTAAGAGGTCGAAACGCGTTTGTGTGTTTTTTGTGACTCGTTTGTCCACGTTTCTCTGGGCAGTTCGCTGACATTTATTTAAGATTTTTTTTGACAGATCTGAAAAAAGTTTTCATTCATCTATATGTTCCGTCCTCTTGCCAGGTCTTTGACAAAAGTCTGAAACTTCGGTTTCAAATCTGTGAGATTAAAATGACCACAAATTATTTACTCAAGGCATTCTTGGCAACTTGATCAACCATCTCACTGCCTGGAATGCTCAGGAATTTTTTTTTTTTTTTTTTTTTTTTTTTTTTTTTTAAATGTTGAGGGTGCTTGGGGGTTGTGGCAAGTAATGGCTTACAGTGTGAATGGTAATGGTAATGTTGCTTACAGCCCAGCCGACCACAAAGGGCCATATCAGGGCTGTCACTAAGTTGTATTTAACTCACAAGTCATTTTAAAAAAAAAATTCATACAACTCTTTAAAACATAGCTTCCAAAAACACACACAAGAATTTTGTTAAAAAATTTTTTCCTCCATAACGTAAGGTAAGGTAATGTTGCTTATAGCCCAGCTGACCGCAATGGGCCATATCAGGGCGTGTCACCACGTTAAAATCAACTCACAAGTCACTCATTTGTACAACTCTTTAAAATACATCTTCTAACAACCCATCCAAAATTTGTTAAAAAATCTCTCCACTGTAATAAAATATTAGATCAGACGAAAAATGTTAATCTCCTTCAGAAACTCAAAGATCACATCAGGTGGCACATCTCTGAACAAGGTTTTCATGAAGTCTGCTGTAAAGTGTTTACGTCTCACATTTCCAGTGCGAAAAGGGAGACAGAGAGAACGAAAAAGTCTTCATCTTTCGATTCAGTGACCATCTGGAGAGCCAGCACCAATGCTGTCAGCTCAGCAGTGTAGATGGCGCTGCTCGAGGGAATGCATTCCAAACATTTCTGTCAGGGAGTAACTGAACAGTTAGCTGCACGATATAAGATAATGTTGCTTATAGCCCAGCCGACCGCAAAGGGCCATATCAGGGCTGAGTTAGCTGCACAATCAACTCCTTCTTCCAATCTGCTGGCATCAGCACAGGAAAAACATTGATCCTTAAAAATTAAAAATACCATAAAATATCAGAACAAGGTTTTCGTGGAATCCACAATATAATTCTCATGTCTAATACAGGTATTTTCTTTTGCACAAAATTCTACACAAAGGGTAAGGATGCGAGAAGGAAACATATATGCTTCTATCAACTCTTTCCTCTTAAGTGCACCACACACACACACACACACACACACACACCCACAGGCACATGTACACACACATACTTACTAGTCAGTCATAGGCTACAAGCACAACTTCCAAACAGCAGGCGATGAGGGATGTGTGAAAGTCGTCTTATTTAACAGCGTGTCCAACACAGGCACAGACAGTCGTTTACTATCCTGTAAATATAAACAAAGTGTTTCGATACGTATCCAATGATGCCTCGAAAAGTTATATGTAGTACATGCAAATGATTTTAAATGTGTGTGTGTGTGTGTGTGTGTGTGTGTGTGTGTATGTGTGTGTGTATGAACAAGTATAATTACTTTTGTATTTATACGCTCTTATAAGTACAATTACTTTTCTATTTATACACTAAACAAAAAA
>JADBJO010024538.1:0-25048 GCA_016801955.1 Conus betulinus
TGTCTCCGAGCCATTGAAGAAAGAAAAGAATGTGTAGCATAGAAACAACAAACAAACAAACAAACAATCATGTGTTGTTGTCTAGTGTTAAAAATGAGAAAGAAAGGCATGCGTATCTTCGTTGAAAATCGTTGTGACTTTTTTTTTGGACTCACCACAACTAAATTTCATGTATGTGTTCTTTTTGACCAATCAAGAACAAAACGTGTTCTATGGAAATTTATGCAGCTGAGGTCTACGAAAGAAAAGTTAAAAAAAAAAAAAGAAAAAAAAAAAGGAAAAGAAAATCGGGACTTCGACGATGACGACCACGAAGAAAAAGAGGACAATAAAGAAGAAAAAAAGAAAATAAGTTGTTGAAATATTTGAGGGAGAGAGTGAACGCCGTAGTTTGACTTTCTTTTTGCCCTGCCCCCGCCCCCCCCCCCCCCCCCCCCCCCCCCCCCCCCCCCCCCCCCTCAATCTCTTGCTACTATATGCAATGGGTTATCACCGAGTCATGATGGTTACAAAACATCCAGGTCGGCCCTTGAGAGAGAAACAAACAGCATTGTGGAATTCTTGTTCGTCGCCTGTAACAATGATGTTGCAAACTATGTAGGTTGATAAATTACCTTGTAGCTCCAAATGTTGGACAGCTTAATGAATTAATTAACGTAGACACAGAACACACACATACACACACACATGCACGCGCCGCTCACGCGAGTGTGCGACGCCGAACAACACACACCGCAGTCAAGTATGGTACGCACTCTCCAGGCAAATTTATGGACAATATGCCACACTTTTTTATGATTTTATTCGATATTAAAAACTAAAAGTAACAATACAATATCAAAAAAAACAGACACTGGACAGACAGTCGGGCAGAAAGCAACACAAAAAACGCTCGCTCGTCCCCTCTCACACACCCACATCACATAATCCCGCAGCAAGTCCATAGGTTACCCCCCCCCATTAAAACTATCCCCATCCTCATCCCCCTTTAATCCTTACACACACCACACACACACACACACATGGGTGCGAGCCTACTCCTCCCATGCTCATACAGAGACAGTGTACTAATTCTTCTTCCTCGTCTTCTTGACAGGAAGCATTAAATCATAAAACATGTTTCCACTTGCTCAGACTTGTGTGGGGTATCGTGGTCCCGTCCTTTGTCTCTGTCTGTCTGTCTGTCTGTCTGTCTGTCTTTTTGTCTGTCTGTCTGTTTGTTCTGTTTGTTTTACAACAGAATAACTAGAAAATCTATTGAGGGAATCTTCCTTAACTTCGTTTGTTGTTTGTTTGTTTGTTTGTTTTTGTGGTGGGATGGGGTGAGGATAATGTCTCTAAGTTAAACTGCCACCGGTGAGGAGATTGTTGTTTCAGCTGTTTGTTGGCTGGATCATTTGTTTTCTTAGATGTCAACAAGATTCCACTAAAAACTACAGAGCTGATCTTCCTAAAGATTTTGGAAGAAAGATAAATTGCGATCCCACAGATGCCCCCCCCCCCCCTCCCCGACCGCCCCCCCCCCTCCCCACCCCACCCCCAACCAAAAAAAAAAAAAAAAGTTGGGTGGGACCTGTAATACACATCGTGATCAAAGAACGGATCAAGAATCTGTTCAGCAATATTGCGCAAGCACGAATCGAACAATTTTAACAGTGTTAGATAGCTTGTCCGATGGCAGGACCAGATCCGAAACGAAGATTTGTGGGAGTGTGTGCGGGACAGGAACCAGTGGCCAAGCAGATACTGCAAAGGAAGTGGAGCTGCATCGGACACACCCTCAGGAAGCCACCATCCAGCACCACACGCCAAGCCCTGACCCGGAACCCGCAGGGAAAGAGGAAGAGAGAGGCCCCAGCCTCGCAACAGCTGGAGGCGAGACACTGAGGCGGAGTTGAAACAACAAGGGACCAACTGGACTGGAATGACCAGAGCAGCCCAGAACAGAGTGCGATGGCGAAGGGTCGTCGATGGCCTATGCTCCACCAGGAGCGATGGGCATAATGAATAATGAATGAATGAGACAGCTTGTTTGGTTGGTTTGGGGGGGGGGGGGGGGGGGGCTCAGCTGCGGCGCTGTGGTGTCGGATCGGTAGCGGGCTTTACCTGTACCTTTCTAGTCCCTCAAAACTCTAAGTCTGAAAATCTTAAATGGAATGGAGATATGACCTGTACAAAATCATTGTGGTGTGAACTTCTATGATGTGAAGTTATATGAAGCTATGTGGCTTGGAATATTTATGATAATAATGTGATTGATTTTTTCATACCGATGTAACAAAAATGGTGCTTTTACTACATGTTATTATAATTGAACTTTTTATATATCTTTTTAAATATTTTATTTTATTTTTTTAAGCTACTATCTCTGTACGAAATCTATGAATCTGTGTGCACACTGACCCCGGCGGTACAGTCTGGGGGGACTTTAGAGGCTCTCATCCAATACATAAATTCGGGAGTGTCTCTAAAACATTTCTGAAATAGTGGATGGGGGTTCCGGAAGCTGTCTGGACTGTGTCCTCGGAGAAAGCGCAATCAAAAAATGGCAAACAGTATACATGTACCGGGAAAATAAGACTTAAGTAGGAGCAGCAAATGGGAATGT
The DNA here is from genome assembly GCA_016801955.1 of Conus betulinus. Classification (NCBI taxonomy): domain Eukaryota; kingdom Metazoa; phylum Mollusca; class Gastropoda; order Neogastropoda; family Conidae; genus Conus; species Conus betulinus. The sequence goes on from JADBJO010024538.1 coordinate 2,609, forward strand.
AAGAAGGGTGGAGAGTGATTTGCTGAATACAATACTGTGGAGTATTAAATGAAAAGACATTGAAACTCAAAGAGCAAAACCCCAAATGCAAATATTTTTGCACCATCCATATACAGTATATTAAGGATGTTCATTTGAAACATCTCCCCGTGTGCCCACCAATCTAACAACTGACAATGGTGTGTGTGTGTCTATATATATTGTCACAGCTCTCCCAGTAGTCTAGGGTATTTCAATAATAGAGTCTGTGCAAAATTATTCTTCTCCAAGAATTTGGTTTACCTCTAACGGGTAATAGATTTAAAGCATAGAACAGGACAATATTTAAACAAACATTCTCACAATTAGGGTGACCACACAAAACTTTAAATTTCACAATATTTATTTATCATTAATTTTTTTTTTTAGCACCCCCACCATAACCAAAATAAAACAACCAATACTAGCGACCCGGAGTCGCTCTCATCATAGCCAACAATATAGTCTTAGAGTCCAAAGACCAAAGCTTTACTTAGCTAATTTTTTTCTGTCTGTAGTGTAGATGCAGTAGTCTCCAGTCCTAGGATGTCTTGAACTCGGATGCAGAACCCACTGTTCACCGGCACACACACACAGAGTTCCTCCTCCAAGTAGCGTAACTTGAGAACCCGGACTGTAGCGTAGCCGAGACCCACTTCAACGACACCCGCATGGCAGCATCATGAACAGCAACCCCAACCGCAACAGCAACAGCAACAGCAAATCATACTATTCCGTGACAGGACCTTGCTCACATTCACAAGATAGTTATCACAGTACTACTACTGCAAAGCAAAATATCTGTGTCAAACACACTTTGGCCAAAAGAATTTACTGTACTACTACAGTAAAGATCCAATGTTTAAATCTTTCAACAAATTAGAAATTGATTCCTTCGTTTCCAGTTCAGTTTTTGACTGACACAGGTCTTCAAATTACATATATTTTAACCAAAAAAAAAAATGAATATGACACAAAATTATACTTTCACAAAATCTCCTGTGTCAAACACACATCTTGTTTCCTACTCTCGCTAGTAGTAAAGTGTCGTCTGCAAGTCTGACAAACCCTTCCTTCCAGGACCATCCTAATTCATAGGGGGAAAAGCGTTAACCACAATCAATCAACTAATATTACTGAACCAACACAACTTACCACCTACTACACCCTTATGCAAATCTTACACATGGGACAGGCCATTTATCAATTTTCACCGCGCGGCGAAACTTGCCGACAACTGGAAAATAAAAAATTTGGACCTGGAAACGGACCTATCAAAATAAAAAACTGGATCAGGACTTTGACCCCTGACAACACCCCCCTTGCTAAAGATGAAACTTACAGTTTTCATTCACAACCGAGAATCAAACTGAATTGTTCAACTTTCCACAAGAAGAAACGCTCGACTGAGATAGTCAGCTCCCACATTTTCCTTGCCAGGAATCACCTGTACTGTGTAGAAGTAACTTTGTAACAACAAAGCCCCTCACCCTCATCAACCGACTGTTGGAGAGTTTTGCTTTCTGCAGGGAAAGCAGAGGTTGATGATCCGTTTGAAGAGTGAAATGTTGTCCGTACAAGTAGGACTCAAACTTCCCAACAGCCCACACAACAGCCAAAACATTCCAACTCCCACAGTAGCATAATTCTGCTCAGCTTTGGACAGTTTTCCGGCTAGCATAATGCACTGGACATAAAACCTCATCTCTTTCTTGTAGCAAAACTGCACCCAAACCAACATTTGAAGCCGGCGTCAGTTCGTAGAACAAAGGAGCATCCGGATTTGGTAGAAGTACTACCGGTTCACTGCACAAGTGTTGCTTCATTGTGCGGAATGCTTTCTGACAACTGTCACTTCCCACCCAGAAGAATACGATTTGGTTGATTTTTTTCTTTGTCAGATCAGTCAAAGGAGCTGCCAGAACAGAAGAAAAATTTGGAACGAATCGGCGAATAATAGCCTGCCAAACCCAATAATGCCTGCCAAACCCAAAACTTCCTTCTTCTTTCTTTGTCGTAGGAATTGGAGCACTACGGATCTTTCTCAACTTTGTCCTCTGTTGGTTTCAAAACACCCTGACCAACCCTGTGACCCAAAAATTCCAATTCTTCAAATCCAATGAAACATTTGGAAGGACGAACAGACAGATTTTGCCTCCAGCAACCTTTGAAAGACTGCCTGTAGAGCATCAAGATGTGATTCCCAGGTTTTAGTGGCGATGATGATGTCATCCATGAAAAATTTTGTACATCAGTTCTTTCCAATGGTTTCAAGCAGCCGCCCGCATCATTCTACTAAAAACTGCAACAGCATTCTGCAACCCAAAAGGCATGACTTTCCACTGAAACTGACCCCCGTGGTGTGCAAAATGCAGTTTTTTTTGCTCTGTCCTCTGGTTTGATTGGAATCTGCCAATATCCCTTTGATAAATCCAGCTTGGACAGGTATTTGGCCTGGCTCAATTGACTGAACAGATACTCGGTATCTGGAAGTGGCTCAGTATCAAACTCGGTGACACTGTTCAATTTCCGTAGTAGTCAACACAGAAGCGAACCTTTCCATCCTTCTTGGACACCAAAACTATAGGAGAACTATAGGGAGAACAAGCCGGTTCAATCACCCCAAGCTTTAACATTTCCTCAACTTCCTTGCGAACAACAGTCTGCTTTGAATGAGGCAGCGGGGTACTGTTTTCACCTTAATAGGAGTAGTTTCCAGGAGCTTCAACTCAAACTCACCCAAGTCAGTCTGCAAAGGAAGATCAGTCACGACCCTTTCAAAACACTCAGCTACCCGAGTCGCCTGATGCCTCTGTTTATCAGACAATGTCGGACCAAACTGGATGTCCGCCAAAGACTCCTCCTCCTTTCCTAGTGAAACACATAGGAACCTTCCGGAAATCTTTCCCCAAGTCCATCCTCTCCTCCTTCCTTTCCTCCCAACAAACTGCAACTTGAACAGCTGAAACCGCCTCGCGTTTCCCTCCATCTGGTCTCTCAACATACTGTTTCAGCAAATTTGCATGATACAGTTTTACCCTGCCTGCCACACCCTGACCCTGTAGTCAGCTTCTCCAACTCTCTCCACCACTTCATATGGACCCTGCCAACAGACCTGAAGTTTGTTGTGTTTGGGGGACAACAACAAAAGAACTTTGCTTCCAGGTTTGAATGAACGAGGACTAGCTTTTCGGTCAAAATATTTGGCATATCGAGCGGTCGCCTTCTTCAAATTTTCCTGAGCCAGTTTGCAAGTTTCCCTCAATGCGATTCCGCAAATCAACAACATATTGTGCAGTAGTTTTGACTTCATCAGCAGCTTCCTCATCAGTCCATGCCTGTCTCAAAACCATGAGTGGCCCTCTGACAGTACGACCATACAGAAGTTCAAAGGGTGAAAATCCAAGACTTTCCTGAGGAGATCACGGTAAGCGAAAAGAAGAGCAGGAAGAAACCGATCCCAAAGTTTTGGCTGCTCTTGACACAACTTCTTCAGCATTGTTTTGAGAGTACCATTAAACCTTTCCACCAACCCATTGCACTGTGCATGGTACGGAGTTGTCGTCAGACCTCTGATAGACAAAAGTCGATTTATCTGACTCATAACAGAGCTAGTGAATTGAGTCCCTCTGTCAGTCAACACTTCAGATGGTATGCCCACTCTCGTCCAGATTTCAAACAAAGCCTCGGCCACACGTTCAGCTTCAATACTCTTCAAAGGTACCGCTTCAGGGTAACGAGTAGCATAGTCCACAACTGTCAGTACATAGCGGTTCCCACTTTCAGATGCTGGAATTATAGGACCAACCAAATCAATTGCCACCCCTACGAAAAGGAGTGTCAATCAATGGCATTCTGACCAGAGGAACCTTCTTTGTTTTTCCCCTTTAGGAGTCATTTTTCTGACACACATCACAAGAAAGACAGTATCGTCTGACATCAGCACAAATTCCTGGCCCAGAAAAACTGCTGCCAGCACCTTTCGAGAGTCTTTTTTTTTTTCGTTCCCAAGTGACCTCCCATCAATGATTCATGCGCAATCCTCATCAAGTCCCGACGGAACCACACAGGTACAACAACCTGTTTGTATGAACCATCTTTTCCAATATACTGTCGGTAGAGTATCCCCCGACTTTCTTCAAACACTACCTGCCCAGATTTTCCAGAGTTTCTAGGTTTTCCCTCCTTTGCCAGATCCCAAAACTTTTCCAAGGTTTTGTCATTCTGTTGAGCCTTCTTCAATTCATCCGGACTCACATTTCCTATCGCTTCAGCAGAAGGCTTCAAAGGAACAAATGGCTTTTTTCTGTTTCGCTGCCTGAGCCCGAGTCAATAATACCGACACCGACTTCCCCGCTTTTGTACACAGGTACAGACACTTCCTCTCCATCCCGACCAACTGCCTTGTTTCCAATGAGTAAATCTACCACTGGGTTTTCCATCAGTACAGGCCTGGTAGTTCCTGTGAAAAATGGAGACTGAATATCTATCCACCCAATAGGTAGTTCCTGTCCACTACTGGAATCTGCCAACATGACTTTCAGTGTCTCTCCCGTCAACTGATTCTCAGCCACCAAATCTTTCTTCACCACAAAAAGTTCTGCCCCTGTATCTCTCAAAGCCTCAATTTCCTTTGACCCAACTTTAGCCGTACATCTTGGCACAAAAGGTTTTTCCGAACAAGCCTGACACAATTCATCAACATGACTAGAATCATGTGAACCCAGTCGCATGGTTGTAATGACTGCTTTTATCCCTGATTTTTCCTTTTCTTTTTTCCAAAGAAAACAATCCACTTTTTTTTATGTCCCCTTTTCTTGCAGTGATGACACATGATTTCCTTGCTGGGTTTTGAAAAACCCAGTTTCTGGCCTACTGAACCCCTTGAACCAGAAGGTAGTCCCACTTTACTAACTTCATTCTTTCCCCTGTGAGCTTCAGAGTATATCTCGGCCAAATCTGCAGCCTCTTGCACAGACTTCGGTTTTCTCTCTCCCGGATGAAAGTTGCCAAATCCGCTGACAAACTCTCCAAAAAACTGTTCCATGAGCACTAAATCCAGAAGTTCATCAAAAGTAGCTCTACGTTCTGACAACTGTAGCCACCTTTCCACCCACAACTTCAGTTTTGCCACATAACGCTGGTAAGTCTCTCCTGGTTCTTTCCGAACTCTGCGAAATTTGTGACGATAAGTCTCCGCTGAAATCTGGTAATGCCTTAACAGAGCAGTTTTCAGAACAGTATAACTGTGCACCCTCATCCTCCGACAACCCAGTATAAACCTCTCTTGACTTGCCTTTCAACAAAGCGCCCAATCGCACTGCCCAAGTACTCGGCTTCCAATCCTGCAACTTTGCGAGAACGAAAAAGACTCTCGAAAGGTGCTGGCAGCAGTTTTTTCTGGCCAGGATTTGTGCTGATGTCAGACGATACTGTCTTTCTTGTGATGTGTGTCAGAAAATGACTCCTAAAGGGAAAACAAAGAAGGTTCCTCTGGTCAGAATGCCATTGATTGACACTCCTTTTCGTAGGTGGTGGCAATTGATTTGGTTGGTCCTATAATTCCAGCATCTGAAAGTGGGAACCGCCGCTATGTACTGACATATATATATATATATATATATATATGTGTGTGTGTGTGTGTGTGTGTGTGTGTGTGTGTGTGTGTGTGTGTGTGTTTTGTTAGTCCCTTGTTGTGTTTATTTGTCTGTGACTAAGTACATTTTTTAGGAATTGTTCATCTATTGAAATATTTGTTTCAAATTATATATAATATACATATAAATATATATATATATATATATTTATTTATTTATATATATATATATATATATATATATGTGTGTGTGTGTGTGTGTGTGTGTGTGTGTGTGTGTGTGTGTGTGTGTGTGTGTGTTTTCTCTTCTATTACTGCTTGTCCTTTTTGTCCACTATAATAATACCCTTCATGGATGGAGCATATGAAACATATATATTTACAATACTGAAATTGGTACTTTCTTTCATTCACTAGATTGTGATACATGAAATTCTTTATTCAGTCTTAGACAAATAAGAAGTGTATAACATAACTACCGGCACAAATTCTTGGATACAAATTTGAATTAATATGTACATCATAAGCTTGAAACAAGCGGATGTTGTAGACAGTGACTGAGAGTGAAAGTGAATTTTTGGTTGTATTATATGATTTAATACATGTTGATATGTTCATAATGACCTTGCTGAAGGGATTAAAAAGGTTTTATATAGAAAAAGAAAATAAGTGTTACAGATGATGAACTGCATTTAAAGGAGTAAGCCAGTAAATGTTGGAGCAAATCCGTGACGGGGAGAGCTGCGCCGCCTCAAGTAGCCTTGAAATTCTAGAAACGAGTAGGTTTCGAGGTTTATTTTTAGGTCTGCATCACACGTGAGTCGAGAAAGGTGCAGCATTGTGCGGCTTGTGATTCCCACCTGACTCATTTTCGTGAGAAAGAGACTTTGAAGCTGTTTTTCGCACAACGTCTCATATGCTGTGCTTCTCTCTAGGGAAATATGTTTCTTCGATCGATTTGGCAGCATGGGTCAAGGAGGAACAATGTCTGTGGACACTTGACCCTGTCTCGATTTTGGAAAAGTGTTAACTGACGATTACACAGGCTTGCTTTCGATTTTAAGCAGTTTCGTAATTCATCAGTTTATTCCAAGGCTACTTCACATATATGGCACGGGGTATAAAACAGAAAGACACAGGAACTCCAAATCAAGTAGTTAGATTCGACAGTTCATTCTAGTGACTGTTTCAGTCACGCGACACTGATATTTCTTTGAAATGTGTATTGTTTATCCTAATTTATGATGTGTGTGTGTGTGTGTGTGTGTGTGTGTGTGTGTGTGTGTGTGTGTGTGTGTGTGTGTGTGTGCGTGCGTGCATGCGTGTGCGTGTGTGGTGTGTGGGGGTGTATGCGCGCGCGCGCGTGCATGCGTGCGCGCGTGTGTGTGTGTGTGTGTGTGTGCGTGCGTGCGTGCGTGCGTGTGTGTGTGCGTGTGTGAGAGACAGAGAGGAAGAGAAGAGAGTTACATTTTACAGATTGACGCTCACTTTTATCTAAATTATTGTATTTTTCTGCTTTGTTGATCAATAGCGCCAAGAGTAAATGAGTTTTTAAAGGTAAACAATCGGATTGTATCAGAAATGGTTATGAAAACACTGTGTTTCCCTCGCTTAAGTGCGCTCGCGCATGTGTTACCATGCGTAGGCAGCGCGCGCGCGAGGGAGTCAGATTGAGAAATGAGGGGCGGGGACTGAGAGGAGGAAGGAGGGGGAGGGGCGGACTGAGGCGAAGAAAAGAGGCAATAGCTATTGGGAGCGGCACAGCAATGTAATGTTGTTATCCATTTTTCTTCTACGTTTTTTTTGTGTGTTTTGCTTGTTTTGTTTTTGTTTCGTTTTGTTTGCAACTTTAAAGTCGTCGGACACAAGGCACATTTCATCTTTCCAAATAAGGAGAAGAAATGATTTGACTGGTATTAACGATTTCATTTTGATGACTGATGTATGTTGTCCTTCATATATGTCTTGATAATGGAGAAAGGGCTTCACTTTTTTCACTCACTTTCTCAACAACAAAAATCGTTACTTGTCTATGTATTTCATTAAGCTATTGTTGTTGTTATTTATTCATCTCTTCATTCATTTATCTATTCATTTATCTATTCGTTCATTTTATCTATTTATCCCTTTTTGTTGGTTTTTTTCATTTTTTTCCTCCATTAAAAAAATCCATACACCTATCAGTTTTGGTTTTTTTTATTCATTTCCTAAGGTATAATTATTTTCTTTTTCACTGAAAACATAACACCCTTTTGTAAACCGGTGTTCCACTTGAATAATGTATGAACACGTATATACTGATATGTATAGGTGTGTAGATGTTTATGTCCTCTCGCGTCCATATGTACTGGTTAGTTGGTGAGTTAGGTTCTTACATAACAGCACTTATATCGCATTTGTATAAATGTTAATGTGTATGTATAAAGAAGTGAGACTGCCGCAGCTGTTTTTGTAACTATTTTGCTTTCCAGATAGTTCAAAACGTTTCTAAGAAGCGAATCTTCTTTGCAAGGGAGAAATTTTTGTGTTTCGAAAGATAAGATTTATCGACCGTTTCCTCGTGAAATACGCACTAAAATAGAGAGAAAAAAAAAAATTAGACCGCGCATTTCAAAGAATAACTATTTCAAATTCAGCGCCGACTGTTCGACGTGTGTACATGAATCCTCAGCGAGATGTGCCACTTTTTTCTGTCTTTCTTTCAAGACTATGCTCCCACGGGTTACGTGGCAATGAAACGAATCGATTCCAAATATCGTTAAGAATCTCAAGGTGGCCTTTCCACTTCTCGTCTGCTATTTCATCGTCAAGCGAGACACAGTCATGTGATTACGTAAGACACCGTTCGCTGGCTCGTGCTACGCAATGCAAGAAATGTATGTCGCTAGGCTATAGCCCGTCGCGGAATGAGTTCGCACGCTACTTAGCTCCCAAAACCCATTCCTTACGTGAAATATATCAGATGATAAACACTAGATTGCATGCTTGTTTCAGCATGGTTCTTTCACACACTTCCACATAGCAGAGCCTTAGATACTCACATCTCGCGCTATGTAGTAAGCATTTTTGTAGCAAGCTGCGAAGCATACCTTAAGCGAAACAGCGTTTAAATAGATGACACATTGCTCCATCTTTATTAATTTTGTGCCTCTTTGAAGAAGCGATTTTTTCACCTCAAAACTTTCTCGTATGACATAGGTCTAATTCTAAACCTGACCACACACACACACACACGCTTGCATGCATGCACACACACACACACACACACACACACACACACACACACACACACACACACACACACAGCCTCAAATATGTTTCAGTCATTGTTAAGACGTTTTTTTGTAAGCACAAGTTTATGTTTCCTTTGTGCGGGGCGTTGTTTCTTTACTACATACACTGCCCTGTCAAGATGGGGATGACAACTCGTTGAATTAAATAAATAAATGGCCGGGTCGTGACATGTTGTGTAACGCAACGTCATTATGAATTACTCGTATGCAGGAGAGTTTGCATCAACCCCACTCTATATAAAGGCAGCGCCTTAGTTCTTTGGGCATTCGGTCATTTCATTCATATTTCACGATTGCTTTGACCTCCACCTTGCGAGGAAACACCCCACGTGCAGTTAAAACCTTTGCTCTTCTTGATTCTTGTTTGCAAGGGCTATTCTGTGTCTTTATCGTTTTCTTTCAGTAACTAGAGAGAACTCAAAGACAGCGTCATGCTGTTGGTGAAGAGTTTCTTTTGTCACATCGGAGCCTTTTTACACCCCCCCCCCCCCCCCCCCCCCCCCCCCCCCCCACTGCTGGTGACAGAACACGTCAGAGCTCTCTTGGCCTCCGCCACTGGTGACAGAACACGTCAGAGCTCTCTTACCCTCCTTCCACCACTGTTGACAGAACACATCTGAGCTCTCTTACCCTCCACGAAAGGTGACAGAACACATCTGAGCTCTCTTACCCTCCACGAAAGGTGACAGAACACGTCAGAGCTCTCTTGGCCTCCACCACTGGTGACAGAACACGTCAGAGCCCTCTTACCCTCCACCACTGGTGACAGAACACGTCAGAGCTCTCTTACCCTCCACCACCTGGTGACAGAACACGTCAGAGCCCTCTTACCCTCCACCACTGGTGACAGAACACGTCAGAGCTCTCTTGGCCTCCACCACTGGTGACAGAACACGTCAGAGCTCTCTTACCCTACCCCACCACTGGTGACAGAACACGTCAGAGCTGTCTTACCCTCCACCACTGGTGACACAACACGTCAGAGCCCTCTTACCCTCCACGAAAGGTGACAGAACACGTCAGAGCCCTTTCTTTTTCAACAATCTTTAATCATCTTAATGGAGAGTAGACAAGCGAGCAAAAAGAGGACAGTGCGCAGAAACATTGGCATAACACAACACTTCTCTGAGTCACTTTGTATAAAATTTTCCATCCTCAAGGCAAGAGCAAATTCAACTAGTACACGGCCGTATTTGATAAAGAATGAAGACATAAAGTAAAGCAAGAGAAAGGGAGACTGTAGCATTATTTTTCAACCTTTTTGTCCCCATTTCCTCAATATAATCTTACAAGAAGTAGACACTTCGTTTTGAAATGACTAACCACAGGATCAATTCAATATGAGAAGGAATCAACAGCACACACACACACACACACACACACACACACACACACACACACACACACACACACAGAGAGAGAGAGAGAGAGAGAGAGAGAGAGAGAGGACAGCATAAACAGTCTTGATGAATGTAAACATATAGATGTTGGTAGCATTAAGTAGTGTTTGATGCTGAAGTTTTCCTTTAATTTGTAATGATAAAAGTTTATACAATTCCCATATTTTTTTTTTCAAATCGTGTCAGGCAATTGATTTTGGCTATATATTCGTCAATTTTAAAAACTTTCCTAATAGCCGTTTCCTGAATATACAGCATATTGGAACACATTTGTTTTGTTTACATTGAAAAATAAACTATTTCGCAGACAGAACTATTCTTTCAAATGCTTCGTCATTTTCAATCTGTTTATTAGTACCTGAAATTACAAGGTTTTCGTTGAAATTTAACGTCATTTTTGCATTTTTTCATTAATTTCTTTGATGAGTTTAGTCCAGCACGATTTGATAATATTACATCCCCAAAATAAGTGTCTTATAGATTCCTTTCTGTATGGCAGTACGTGCAAGAGTTATCGCCAACCATACCCATTCCTTTCAATATATTATTTGTACCAATAATTCGATGTACGATCCTCATTTGAAACCATTTCAATTTTACTTCAGAAAATTTTGTGTATCTTTTTGAAAACATTTTGCCAAACTATTTCGCCTCCCAATGTATCACTCCATTTTTTTTTTTACAACAGTTGGAAGCTGGGCTATCGTCTATTAACATGTGATAATAAAGGTTCATACCTTTACAAATCGACAAAATCGTTTTTTAGGGCACATGGAAAGTCAGACTTGCTATTATTTTCTGAAGCGATATTATGTTTAGTCATATATTGTCGAATACACGAAAGATAACCACCATACGTCAAAAAGTCAATGCTAACCTGGAAACGATATTAAATTCTGCTGAAGATATAAATCTTCCGTTTGCATTCACAAAATCAGCAATGCAATGAACGCCATAATCTGTCCAGTTCATTGATTGAATAACTCCGTTTCCAAGTTTAAAGCGTTCATTGCACATGAATGGTTCGGCTAGTAAATCTGTACTTGTTTTAGGTTGAACTTTCTTCCAGAACAGTTGATATGCACTGAAAACAAGTTTCCAGTCAGAGCTTTCTTGCCCTCCATCACTGGTGACAGACAGAAACACGTTAGAGCCCTCTAACATTACATCACGGTTGACAGAACACATCAGAGCTCTCTTACCCCCCCCCCCCCCCCCCCCCCACTTGTGACAGAACACGTCAGAGCCCTCTTATCCTCTACCACTGGTGACAGAACACGTCAGAACCCTCTCACCCTCCACTACTGGTGACAGAACACGTCAGAGCTCTCTTACCTTCCACCACTGGTGACAGAACCCGTCACAGTCCTCTTACCTTCCATCGCTGGTGACAGAACACGTCAAAGCCCTCTTACATTACATCACTGGTGACAGAACACGTCAGAGTCATCTTACTCTCCACCACTGAAGACGGAAAAAAGTGTGTTGATCTCATTGTTCCAGTTCATGGGCATCGTAGTCAGAAGAAGCTGTAGAAGCGCTGCTCTACGGGGATGCTAGCTCCACGACTTCGCGATTATTACCGTCAGTAGAAGACTTAATACTTTGCTGTCTTAGGTACGTTGGTTCAGAACCGACACAATCAAACAAGTAGCAGGCCAGTGTCTCCTCAGGTGGGGTTTCTTCAAGACAGCCTGTATGCTGACTGTTGCCAGGGGACTGCTGTGCAGGGCCCACAACAGGACTGGCCTGAATAAAACTGTGTTTGGGAAGGTGAGATAAATGAGTGGCCTGGAAGAAGCGCCATCGAAGAAGTATGTCAGGCGGAACAGCCAAAGGAATATGTTCTGATATGATCCTAGGCAACTGGTTACACTATAATCACATGGAAGATTTCGATTCTTGTTGTCTGCTGCTGCTGCCACTGTCTTTGAGGCGACGCGGCCATTGCCCAGACATGGGCAGATCCTGATGTCTGATGGTGTGTGTTTCCACAGAACAATGGCAGGCTGGAGACTGGACTTTCTGATCGCTGTCCTGGTCATCCTGGCTGGACCCACGGAGGCTTCTGCTATAGTAATGGCTGAGAACATCTTCGTCTGTCTGTCTGTCTGTCTGTCTGTCTGTCTGTCTGTCTGTCTGTCTCTGTCTGTCTGTCTCTTTTGCTGTGTCTGTCTGTCTGGCTGCCCTTCTCTCTCTCTGACAGGAGAGCTCGGAGTCACACATTTTCTATAACATTGATAGATCTTTCAGTCTTTCGATTGGTACTCAGTTTATTAGATCATCAATCCTCAAATTCATGATTGAAATGTACACCCTGAATTGTCATTTTTTTTTTCAGTACAAACCTGACTCGGGAAAAAACATATCGTTACTTTTCCATTCTGTATTAGTGTACCACGCTCTAAACTTTTTTTTGTTTGCTTGCAATAGATTATGAAACCCATCGAAGAATTATGACCGCCATCTGTCCATGCTCAAATCCCCTTTGCCACTTTCCAGAGCCAACGAGAAACTTGTAGGGGAAATGATCACATTCATTCTCAAAGTCGTGAATATGAGAGATAAGAAAGAGTGAATGCGAATAGTTGATGTCGATGATTTGCTGTATTCTGTTCACTCCATCATTGTGTAGGCAATCAGACTGATAATTAAAAGATTTCTTACTCCTGATCCCCCTTCCCTCCCTCTCTCTCTCCAAAAAACCGAAAAAGGGATCATGAAAACACAAAACACGACACACGCACCACACAGCACAGCACAACACAGCACCACCACACACACACACACACACACACACACACACACACTGAGTATGAGGAGCAGAAGGTAAAGAAAAGGCGGAGGCAATCGAAATGAAAATCAATAACAAGTGCGAGAAGAGCTTAAAAAAAAAAGGCTAAATCAACCATGATGGTAATGATGATGATGATGATGAAGATGATTGTAATGATGATGATGATCTGAATTTCCAGAGTGATCCAACAGTCTTGGAACAAGCTTCCGGCCTGTTGACCCCTGTCCGAGACATTCTGAATCATGTGCACCAGAAAGGTCAGTCGTAAAACGGCAGAGAAACTAGCATGCTGATCGTAGGATCGTCTAGTGGATGAACTTGAAACTAGTCTCGAAGAGCTAATACTATACCATCAGCTGTAAAGCTCTCAACGTGTCAAGAGTCTTAGTCTGGTTGAACAGGAAGTTTTTCTTTTGAAATTGACAACCTTCACCGCCGCGAACTTGAGGGCGTTGGGGTGGGGGGGTGGGGTGGGGGGGGGGGGGGGGTTGGGGGGAAGCACTTGCAATGCTTCCTGAGTGACATAAAAGACGAAAGGGAAAGGCGTAATTTGATCATATGATTGTTGTAGATGGTGTTGACGTCGTGGACCTGAAAATGGACATGCAGAGCGTATCGGAAAAGGCCAGGTCGCTGCTAACCATTCTGCCCCAAAGAGGTGACTCTGTGTGTGTGTGTGTGTGTGTGTGTGTGTGTGTGTGTGTGTCTGTGTGTCTGTGTGTGCGTGCATGCGTGTGTGTGTGTGTGTATGTGTGTGTGTGTGTGCGTGTGTGTGTGTGTGTGTGTGTGTGTGTGTGTGTGTGTGTGTGTGAGAGAGAGAGAGAGAGAGAGAGAGAGAGAGAGACGTGCGTGTATGTGTGTGCGTGCATGCGTGTATGTGTGTGTGTGTGTGTGAGAGAGAGAGAGAGGGAGAGAGACAGAGACGTGTGTGTGTGTGTGTGTGTGTGTGTGTGTGTGTGTGTGTGTGTGTGTGTGTGTAAGAGAGAGACAGAGACAGAGAGAGACAGACAGAGAGAGAGAAAGAGAAACAGAGACAGTGAGACGTATGTGCGTGCCAGCGTGAGTGCGTGCGTGCGGGAGTGTGTGTGTGTGTGTGTGTGTGTGTGTGTGTGTGTGTGTGTGTGTGTGTAAGAGAGACAGAGAAAAGGAGAGAGAGAGAGAGAGAGACGAGCGTGCGTACTTTAGTGTGTGTGTGTGTGTGTGTGTGTGTGTGTGTGTGTGTGTGTGAGGGGGGGGGGGGGGAGAGACAGACAGAGTGACAGACAGAGAGAGAGACGCTTTGACGCTTTGATGTTTTTTATTGCCTTCAGCAAAGTTAGCCATAAAGGCAAGGGGGTTCCACACCTAGTTTTAGAAATCGCATCATTCACAAATCATAACAAATAATAATCATGGTAGAAAACAATACAGACAAAACAAATATTACAAGGTTTTTGCATATATATTAATGTTGCCGGGCAACTTATACACGTTCATAAGGAGTGACGTGAAATTAAACACACACGTAGAATATACTAACTTCCCTTCCCTAACGCACGCACCCCGCACCCCTCCACCCCCACCCGTCCCCCTCCTCAACTCCCCCCCCCCCCCCCTTCCACTCTTGCCTTTTCCTGTCCTGACTCATCAATCTCCTTCCTTTGACCCTCACTCTCTTATCCTTCCCTCAGTTCTAACTGACATCACGCCGCGCATACATGAGAATCAAAAAGAGCACACGCTCACTCATACGCCTTCGTCGCACAAACACCGCTCTCCTAGCTTGTCCACCCCCCCCCCCTTCCCATCCCTCCCACCACCACCGCCCCCCCCCCCCCCCTTTCATAATATAACTATTCTCTCTCACTCCTCCCCCCCCCCCCCTCCATCTCCCCACGCCCCCGTCCCCCTCCCACCCGCCCTCCCCCCTCCCCCACGCCCACCAACTCTCTTAAACGCACGCACACTTGACCTACAACTTTCGGACCATCCAATGACTACAAACTTAGTTATTTAATTATTAGGTTCTAGTTTCTTATTTCTTATATTCATAGCTTCCACTATATATTTAGCAAAGGCAACAATGGTCGAAATTATCATTTGTTAAAAAGATCCCTTATACCATTTACTGATGGCTGGATATGAGTCATATTAAAGAAGGAATATTTTCGACGAATGTCTGAGAACAGTTGACACTGGAAAATAAAGTGTACTTCATCTTCAACATTCTGACCACACAATACACAATTTGTGACTTCTCTCTATCTCATCCATACACCAGTGTTTTGCAATACCTAAGCCGTGTACTCTTAATCTAAACCTTGTCAGTGCTTCTCTCATTCTTTTGTTTGTAATTAAAGTTAAATACTTCTCTGGTTCAAACACAGATTTAAATGATAATACCATGAGTATTTATCGCTAGTTTCAATCTCTGAGTGCCATTTTTGCTTGTAGCATGATATAAGCCTGTCCTTGAATTCTGATATAAACCCCTCTTCAATCCCGACATCTTGGCACAACCACACTATTCCAAAGCCATTTTCTATTAAAATATTCTTTACTCTCGAAACCCAGTTACAACTATCTGTTTCTAGCCGCATTAGCATCATCTCGTAAGCTTGTCTACATATTCTATTCATCGGCAGTCTAACCAGTCGTATCCAGTACTTAACGCATTTTATTGCTGTTCTGACAGATAGCGGATATCTTCCTGTTTCTCCATAAACCATTTTGTAGGAAGAGTGCAATGGAAGTCCCAAAAATCGCTTGACAGCAAAAGTATGAACTTTTTCTATTTCTGTTGCATCTTCCAGCCCCCAGATTTCTGCTGCATAAGTTAAGATAGGTTCAATTTGGGCATCAAACAGTTTCCAGAATAGAAAGGGATCAATCGTACGTAATCTTCGAAATGATCTTAGGATTTCCATCACTCCCCTCTTACCTTTCTTACTCATTTCAAGCAAAGAAGCACTCGTACTTAATTTTGTGGTAAATACCAGACCTAGGTATTTGTAGGTATTTGTTATCTTTAATGTTTCACTTCCGTATGTCCATCTTTTCCTTACTCCAACGTAGCCTCCTTTACGAAAAACCATTACATTAGTTTATCTAAATTAACCTCTAAATGCAACCTATCTGCTTCTTTTTTTTAGATTGTTTAGCTGATTTTGTAGGCCTATGACCGTATCTGATAGTAAGATTACGTCATCTGCAAAGAGCAGCAGAAATAGCTCGATAGATCCTGGTACCATCTGAATCCCGTGCTTACCCTCCCTAATTAATTCTTGGGCCAATTCATTGATAAAAAAGGTAAACATTATCGGACTGAGTAAGCACCCTTGTTTATACGCCTCCCTTGGGGCAGTCGAAGAAGTCTGAATACGAATGTTTGTCTCTGACACAAGCTTTTACCGTGTTGTAGACACCTTTTAGAGCTTTATACAATTTTCCGTCAACACCAGTTTTACGTAATACAGACCGTAAAACGTTTTCTGTTCACAGTGTCAAAAGCTTTTCTAAAATCAACGAAAGCTACATAGAGTTTTGTATTTTTTGCTAGATTTTATGGACAATAGTATACAGAGTAAAAATGTGATCAACTGTACCTATAACCTACTCTAAACCCAACCTGTTCTGCTAGTTTTCCATCTTGTTCTGCCCACTGAGTGAGCCTCTTATTTAGAATGCGTGTGTACACTTTGCTGACGACACTTGTTAGGGCTATACCATGGTAATTATCAGGTACATTAACATCCCCTTCTTGTGGATTGGAACTATTATAGATTTGCACCATTCTGGCCGGAAAGGTACCCTGTTAAAAAATCTTACTGAAAAATTCTACGAGAAAGGTAACAATAGCATCGTTTGCATTTTTCAGCATCTCGCCAACTATTTTATCAATGCCAGAGCTTTTGCTGGTTTTTAATTTTCTAATACTAGATTCAACTTCCTCCTTAGAAATAGGATTGTTAAAAAGGGGTTCATGCGACTCACTGGTCGGGTCATCAATTACGATTTCCTCTTGTTCCAGATCAGGAGTTGCTGTGTTGAAAAGATTACAGAAATGTTCAAACCACTGGTCTTTAGAAATATCATTATATAGCACTGTTTTTTCTGTTCACTGACCTGATGGTTTTCCAGAATAACTTTGGGTCATTAGCCGACATCTTTAGCTTTATTATTCGTTCTTTATCAAATTCTTGTCTCTTGGAAAATAAAAGGTGTTTATACAGTCTCCTTTCTGCTAAGTATCTATCCCCATAGGTTTCATTAAGTTTTTTTGATCTTTGAAATAGGTTCAAATACCTTTTCACAGTTCTCTTCTTCAGAGCACATTCTTTATCATACCATCCATTTTTTTTTTTTTTTCTTGTTGCCAACAGTTTGAATCGTGGCGGCTGCAGCTCCATATAACATTTTGACAAAAATATCCAGAGAGGCATTTATATCGACAGAAAGAGCCTGAAGAGCTTTTTTTTAATACAACCTTTACAATCATCAGAATAAGTTCACGAACATATTCTAGTAAACAATTGTTTGACCAAACAATACATTCTTCTTCATTCTCCATTGGCATCGAATTGACCGTACGTTTAACAACATTTCGTAGGCTAAAATTCGACAGGCAAATGCCAAGAATCGATCCGGTCACTGACATGCAAATGACATTCACACAAAAAAAACTGTGTTTGAAATGATAAAATAGTCAATAACACTATTTCCATGTGGAGAAATGTAAGTAAATTGGCCATCACTATCACCAGAAACACGTACCATTTACAATAACACAATCTAACATGTAGCACAAATTCAATAAAGATTTACCAAAATTATTCACACACTTATCACTTGACTGCGAAAATCATGCCAGTCGTCGTCATCATCATCATCACCATCATCATCATCATCATCATCATCATCATCATCATCATCATCATCATCATTATCATCATCATCAGTAACAGGAGAATAACAAAATACTTCATCCCAGTTGGGCTGTTCCTGACCTGTCCTAGAGTTGAAATCTCCACATAGTAAACAGGTATACATCTTCATTATTTAGAGTTTCAAGAATGTTTTCTTCTAACAGAATGATTCCATCTTTTTGTATGTTGTTGCTATAAACAGGACTACTTTCTGGAGCGACGTACGTTGCAATCATCAATATGTCTTTATCAACTTGAAACACGCATTTATCTAGTTTTACTAACATGGTATTTTCGCAATTAAAATGTAACCTCATTTACATAGCTCTCAAAACATTTACGTATTAACAATAACAAACCACCAGAATTTCTACCTTGTTTAGACAATTTCTTTGCTGGCACAGAGTACTTTATGTAATCAGTAAATATTCCATTATAATCAAACTTGTCATCCACAAAAGTTTCCGTCATACAAATGAAATCAAAGAGTTCGACATATTTTATGAAAGAAATATCGTTAAGCTTACTGTATAGATTTTCAATGTTGTACGTCAGGAATTTCAAGTCACATGGATGGTCCTGTCTGTCCTATGGTTTTTTTTCCCCCTAGCATTTCTGTCCGAACGACATGGAAGGTTCTTACCAGAAGTTTTGTTTGCAGGTGTGCTGTTTGGGGTGTGACACTGTTTATGTTGTGTGCGGTGGAAAAATTCCTGCACACCATACTGGCGTGACCCACTCCCGTCACGGCTTGCACGCGGTGACCTTGAACTGCAGGTTGGCTGTGACGCTGGTTGGTGACGAAGAGGGGAATCCCCTGCTTTGTTATGGTCGGAGGATGCACCGTCCTCTCTGACCTCTGTGTTGACATCTGCTTGGCGAAGCGTCTCTGTCGTCGTCGTTGGCATCGTCAATGCCCGCTTGGCGTTTGGATTCACCACTTCCGCGTAGGTTCGAGGATCTGGTTGCCTGGACTGCACCACTAACTGCCCCTTTCTAAAAAAAAAAAAAAAAAAAAAAAAGGCTGCTTTCCCTACTTTCTTCGCTTCGGCAACAACAGTGGCTTGCATGTGTGTGAGGTCGTTGGCTACAGACACCGCTTTTGTCTTTCAATCTGCTGCGGAAGTCTTTGTTGGTAATAATTGCCATTTTGTCCTTCCATTGATTGAATTTTACCATTATTGGTCGGGGTTCACCGTTTCTGCTCTGGCCTACACGATGGGCCCGAGCGATGTCGTCTACTGACCACGTCTTGTCCCCCTCCACACTGTTCAGGGCCTCCGTCACAGCTCTGGCACAGGAGTCGTACGTCTCTCTCCCCTCAGCTGCTGGCACCCCCATACATGCGGAGGTTGTCTCTTCTGGAAAAGCTCTCCAGTCTGTCCATCTCCTCCTTCAGTTCTCCTATTTGCTTGGACATATCAGCCACTGTCTTCGTCAGTTTCTTTATTTCTTTTTTGCTGTTTTCATTCTCTGCAAACACAGTTCATTGACATCCGCAGCAGTGTCCTGTAATAAGGTAAAACACCTACTGCTCTCGCTTTCTAGTTTTACCGCACCGTTTCTCGATCTGTTCACACTGAGATCTGACAAGTGCGATGTCCGATTTTGATTTCACACAGATCTTGCCTCATAAGCTCCATGTTCGATTCCATGGACTGGAATCTGTCATCTTGTCGTTTAATGGCATCTAATATTTGCCGGGCCGTATCCGCCCGAAAAGTGTAAATCACCCGAAGACTGAAGAGGGGTACGAACGGGACTGTTGTATTGTCCGATGCCTGCTCACTATCCTGTTTGCCGTAGTTTGGTCCAGGGTTCAGTTCAATGTCACCACAACGCAGCAGGTAAGTGGCCACAAACACAAACAGTAGTATCTCCAGTCTATTCCTCGTTGCTTGACTCGTATTCTCATTTTCAGTGCACAGCTGACTCGCTCTGCCATAAAGCACAAAAATGTGCCGAGTAAAAGTCCGCAAGAAATCCGGAAATGCACGTTATGAACTGGCATGCTGGCTGATCTCGTTAATTTTTACATCAGCGTAATCGGCTTAAAATTCTCTACTTATTTGTCACTAAACTTTCACTGATGGATAATTTGTAATAGAATTAATTAACAAAAACCGCACGTCCTCGACACCAGCGGGGAAAACGCGTCCTATCGATGCGATGATATCAGCTCAACCCCCCCCCCCCCCCCCCGACACAGAGAGAGAGAGAGAGAGAGAGAGAGAGAGAGAGAGAGGGTGCTATACACAACCATCGTTCTGTATGTTTCAGTGCTGAGCCTGATGGCTGAACTGGAGCTCATCTTGAACGTCACTGACACTTTCGCGGCCGTACCTAACACTGGTGTGTGTGTGTGTGTGTGTGTGAGTGATCGAATGTGTGTGGGGGTGGGGTGGGGTGGTGGGGGTGGGGTGAAAGGGGGAGAGAGAGAGAGAGAGAGAGAGAGAGAGAGAGAGAGAGAGTGTGTGTGTGTGTGTGTGTGTGTGTGTGCGTGCGTGTGTGTGCAGGCATGTATACACACACCTATCTATCAACCTACCTACCTGCTGACTTACCCATCTATGTATCTATCGATCGATCGGTCGATCGAACTAAAGCTGTTACACCGGAACAGATTGTTAGACGTTTGCACGAAAAGAAATCTGGGCCTAGATTATAGATGTTTATGTCTGGTTTTCATTCTTTTATTAGCCATGCAGCTGGGCTTCTGAAGTGGTGATCAGTTTTGAAATAGACGATTTCTTTTCTTTTCTTTTCTTTACTTTTTTGGGGGGAGGCTATATATGAAGAGAGACAGACAGACAGAGAGAGAGAGAGAGAGAGAGAGAGAGAGGAGTCACCATATATGGTGATTCCTTTTTGTGATGCTTCAGCTGATGAAGACTTGCTGACCGCTTCCTTCGTTCGTCTGGTAACAGCTCTGAACGGGACACGTGTTCATCTGCTAGGTAAGGTGTGACGACATCGAGGCTCGAAATTAACGTCATCGTCCAGACGTCTTTCAAATGTTTTTGTTTCTTGTGGCGACTAAAATATTAGCTGCATGAAACGTTTTTTTTTTGTTTTGTTTTGGTTTTGTTTTGCTTTTGTTTTTGTTTTTTTTTCGGGATGTACCGCTACTACCATTTGTAGTAAAAGTACAAGTCATAATAGTAGCAGCAGCTGCAGCAACAGAAGTAGTAGTAGTAGTAGTGGTAGTAGTAGCAGCAACAAAAAGCGACAATAGGAACAACAAAAAACTACCCCCACGAGCCTTCTTCCCCCCCCCCCCCAAACCCCCCATCCCACCCCCCCCCCCCACACACACACACACACACGCACGCACGCACGCACGCACACACAAACACACACACACACACACACACACACATACGCACACCTTTTTGAAGAGTTAGTTCTTAGGCGTGTGGTAATGAGCATAGAGAATAAAATAATCCAGTAACTAAATGTTAACACAAAGCAACCTCCGAGAGAAATGATCCACTAATGTAAATATAACCAAACTACACATAGACAGAAGTAGCCTAGACCAGACTTATTGTATATTCAGCCTAGACCGAGAGAACCGACTATTTTGCACTTGACAAGATTACACAATGGAAATACACATTTTTACTGAAGGAAATATGGGGGATAAAGACTTGTTTTCGTTTTGAATATATATATACAGACACTCAAAACTACAAGGGAACTCATCACCTAGTTCACTGGGCTCTCAACACTTGCATGTTCTATTTTCCCTTCGTGTCTACAGTTTAAAGTTTAAGAACATTTGCATCTGAATCTAATTAACCGCCAGTAGCAAATGATGGGGTAACCGTAATATTCATAGATATTCAACATTGCAAATCGAGTCGTACGCGCGCGCGCGCGCGCGCGCACACACACACACACCACCACACACACACACACAACACACACACATACGCGCGCGCATGCACACACATACACGCGCGCGTACACACACACACACACACAACGCACACGCACACACACACACACATACATACACGCACGCGCGCGCGCGCACGCACACACACGCGCGCGAGGATACACGCGCACGCACGCCTGCGCTGCTGCCCGCTTATACGCACACACGCTCGCACGCATGTACTCTTTTCATGAAGCGACATTACAGTAAGTGAAAAATAGAAAGAGGTCTGGCTATCACCTGATAACTTTTCTCTTGACTAGCTATCTCTCTCTCTCTCTTTTCTCTCTCTCTCTCTCGTCTCTGTCTCTTCCCCCCCCCCCCCCTTCCTTCTCTCTCCATTTCCTTCTGCACCCCCCTGTTTCTGCCCACCCCCTCACTTCTCACCCAAATACACAGCTCAACTTCTTCTTGTCCACCCAGATTTGACAACTCTTAGGGAGGACTTGCGGGCATATCACCCAGTATAGGATATATTTCCCTTACTTAGAG
>JADBJO010024539.1:0-12500 GCA_016801955.1 Conus betulinus
TTCTGTGCCGCGATTCTGCGCCTCGTAATCAACTGAATCAGTCTGAAGAAATGAGTCCCCCGTGGGGGTTGGGGGGGTGGGGTGGGGGGTGTGGGGGTGGGGGGTAGGGGGGGGGGGTGGGGTGGGTGTGGTGGGTGTGGGGGGTGCGGGGGGTTGGCGGGGGGGGGGGAGGGGATGGGGGTTGGCCAGCACTGTGCCGTTCATATACTTGCTCCATCCCTCCCCGCCCTCACGCCCCACTCTTCTGGAAACTCTGTGGGAAGTTTTTCCTACTTTCTTCTGTCACTTTCCTCTCTAACTCTTTTTGTTCTTTCAATCTTCCGTCTACTGCCATCCATTGTGTTTTCTTTCACTCGTATGACTTTATCATGTTGGGTGTTGTTTCTTGTTTTGGCCAGAAATCTTTAACACCCCACACGCCCTCTCCCCGCACCTTCCATCCCGTTCCGATGCGCTTTCGCACCCCACTTGGCTTGGTTTGTTAGATCTCGTGACGTGACACCTACTTTGTAACTTGCTATTTGTTGTCTAACAAGAGGCAGATTGTAAGTCCCTGTCAAGATTGGACACTGTCCCTATCCACCATGTCTTTGGGACCGTATATGTCCTCTTTTGTGTGTGTGTGGTGGGGGGGTTTCGGTGCGGGTGGGGGGTGGCGGTGCGTGCGTGGGCGGGGGGGGAGGTGGGGCGATGTGGGGGTGGTTTTTGGGTGTGTGTGGTGGTGGTATGTGCGTTTGATGGGGGGGGGATGTTGGTGGTGTTGTGTGGTGTGGATGGTGTGAGGGGGGGGGGTGGTGCGTGTGGGTTGTGGGTGGTGGGTGGTGTGAGGGGGTGGGTGTGGGTGTTTGTGGGGGGTGGTGTGTTTGGTGTGTGTGTGAGTGCACTGTGCGCGGCGCGCGTAGGGGGGAAGAGGCAATTTACCTGCTGTTTTTTTTCTGTATATTGGTTTTTCCTTTTTTTAAAAACAATGTGTAATAAGGGCTGTTGTGTTTGTTTTTCGTTTTTTTTTATTTATGTTTTTTAAATTATTATTATTACAGGAATATTGCTGCTGAGCATCCACATGCAGGTGAAAGGACCATGGATCTCATTTGGTCAAGCTAGCTGCTACACACAAAGAAAATCGGCGCTGGATAATTGCGTTGTCATGAAAGTCTTACACGGCCAGTTTTTGGGTTACCGTTGCACCCAGATCTGTCAACCCCAGGCCAGCCAGAGAGCGGTTCACGATGTTGTAGTTTACATCTACTCAGAAGCATAGTGGTCAGTACAGAGGAGCCTTTCTCTGTAGCTTTCCTACTATTTACGCCAGCTTCTTTCCGTCAAAGAATGTCCAGGTCGCAAATCTCCAGATGTCCATTATATTATAATTATCATCATCATCATCATCTCAATCATCGATTCTGAATACTTAGCTCCGCCTATGCCTCAGTAAAGCACGCAAGCTCTAAGGCATCCACAACTCGTTTACACAACGGGCTGCCTGACCTGGGTAGTGCCGAGGAAGAGCGCCCAGCTGGACGCTTTCATTCTCGCGTTCCCGTGTCATCCATCCAATATCGTTCGATATCGTTCAGGCTCACTTTCCTTCCTTTCGTCTTTCATTCTTTCCAGTTCTCCACGCAGGGTGCATCGCTAGGATGTAAACGTGTCATCCATCACCAACGGCCAAACTGGCCTTCTCTTGCCGAAACCATTGGGGATGAGATTTTAACGTGGTGGTGCAAGATGTTATGCGCGCGTTCCACACCTGACCCTCGGTTTATGGTCCTCATTCGAAGGACTGTATGGGAAATGGAGGTCGGAACCAATGTTACCTCCGAGGAATAAATTACCCCCCCGTAATACCGAAACGGTCCCTGGCGTAGCATTCGAACGCAACACGCAACCCCCCAATCAGCCCAGGATCACTAAGCCCGGCGCGGGTTCTCCCACTTAGCTATTCCGCCCCCCCGCCACCCCCCCCCTTCGTAGACCCCGTAAGAAACCTGGTAATATTTCCAATCAAATCTGTACCACTTAGTCCAGGTAAGTGTCCTCAGAAGCCGTGTGTCGGAAAAGTCGAGCCTGCCTCTGTCCTGTTTTCCTCCTCGTTCAGAAAATCAAAGTCTGACTGGGGTTGCAGGAACTATGCCGAATCAATTTGCTTTCGACTCTTCATTTAAGTGTTCCCTTTTAATTTGATTTTCGGTAACTCTACACGCGCGATCTTTTCTCATATGCTTTACCAAAGTACGGCTACATCATATGTCATGCCGTCTTGTTTCTTTTCTCGTGGAACGTGCTAGGGGAGGGTTTGTTTGTATACGAGAGCAGAATTGTTACGAGCGTATCCTTTGCCTGGAGCTTCACAGCTGTATTGTTTTTACTCCGATTTTCCTGGCTGAGCATGGTCAAGATCTCGGTGCCTACCACTGCGAAGCAGCGGAGAGAGAAGCCAGAAAAATTGTTAGAGAAAGAGAAAGACTGGCTAAATCGAAGACGAAAGTTTTACAAAGGAATAGAGAGTTGAACTCTTAACCATTTGTATGCTTAAGTATCGTTGCTTCTAGGATGAGTTTGAATGTGCGAACACATTTGATAATGTTTCAAACATAAGCTTTTATCGCAAGTCGTGAATTTGAATCGCAGTTCTTCATTTTGGATCGTGATTCGGAAATTATTTCTAAATTCTACCTGTTAACCCACAGATTGGATCCTGATCATCGATCATCAAGTAAGTAATTCATGGTAGATTACCAACAGAGAGTCTTGTCTTTCTAGGGCCATGCACCCTGTACTGGGAACCGCGGCGCCTCTTTCGGACTTTGGGCCTGATGATGTCGCCGAAGAGATTTTGATTTTTTTTTTCGTTTTAATTGATGGGAAGAATACAGCATTTGAAATACTAAGAAGGGTGGGTGGTGTGTAAGCAGAGTATTTTGATGATAAGAACTGGGATGTGTGAACCCTGATATTTTTGGAATGATACAAGATTGGGTGTTGTGGGTGTTACCCAAGTAGTTTTTGTATATACGTAAGAATTGAGGTGTGTGAAACCCAGAGTATTTTAAATTCTACGAAATCGGGGGGCTGGAACCCAGAGTGATTGTTCGATGTGGGGCAGGTTCAGCATCTTGTGAACCCAAACGTAAAGCAAAAACAAAGTGAAAGGCGCCTGTGAAAGAATGAGTAGTGTGTGAACTGAGATCGGTTGTTTGACAAAACCTTTACAAAATATTGTTGAATGATTTAGGCGGATATCAAACGAAAAACAAGAGACGGGGGAAAATATTAAAATGGGGGCCTCGCGCGCCCAAAAGAAGTGAGGCGCAGAGGTAGAAAGAAAAAAGCATGAAACTTTTTTTGTTGTCGGGGGCCGAACGTTGAAATGGTATTCTGTTTTGTTGTATTGAAATAAAGGGAGTCAGATTTTGGTTGTGTGCCGGGTGCATGATTGATTGGCTTTGCATGTGAGTATGTATGATAGACACCATCGTGTGACATCCAAACAAACAAAACAATAGATCTATCAAGTTCCAAAGTACAAAAAAAACTACCAAACTCCAATCTACCAAAACTAGCTTCAAGCTCCAAACCACACAAAGTATCAAATTCCATACTACACAAACGCTAGCAAGTTCCAACCATACAAAAAGCTAGCCAGTTGAAATAACAAGATTGTGTTTTCAAGACTGAAGGAACGTTGCGAAACACAAATCACAATCAGGAATTCACAAACACCCAAACACTTTTGTGGAATAAGACAGTCCTCTCTGCTCTCTCTCGTCTCTCCAACACCCACCCACACACCACCATACCCCCACACACACACACACAACACACACAGACACCACAAACACCCACACACACCACTACGCCTGCGTGTCCAGCTTAAAATGACGACTTAAAAAATCAAGTCTGGTTAGGCGCTGCCGGCAATTCTAAAAGAATGGTATCAGTGTCCAAGTCCCAAGGAAATGTTGTTTACAGTCTAAAATCGCGCGCGCGCCACACCCCCGCCCCCCCCCCCGCACACACACACACACACCCCACACACACACCACACACACACACACACACACACTGATAATGTCAAATGCGATGCTGCGTTCCAAATAAGTCCTTTTTTAACCCCCTGCTCCTCAACAAAGTATTTGTGATATGCCAAGGAAGTACGCCATTACACTCACAAAGGTTCCGTAAGATACTAATTTCATATCTAAATCACCAACAAAAGGCTGTCAAATTCCCCATCTGTGAGTAAATGCTGCCACATTCTCAGTCGCAAAAGAAGGGGAACAAATCATTCAAATCCAAGTCTGTACAGAAACGCTATGAAGTTCTGAATACTTCACAAAACTACCGTCAAATGCCAATGCTACAGGAAATGCTGTCAACCCACACTACCAGTCACAAACAAATCTCACTTTTAACCTCTGCAGATCTTGGTTTCTTGCTTGAGAGGGATTCACGATCTTGATGATGCCTGAGTGGTCGGCTGGGCTGTACAGAACATGTATCGGTTTTAGCGTACTGGGTGTTCTGTCTTTGACGTTCTTTATCAATTTTGATTTTTCTGATGTTTGGACTTCCTGTAAGGTTTTTCTATCTTTGATTTGTTTGTGTGGGTTTTTGTGTACAATGTACTGGTTTTCTCAACTTTTTGACAATCCTGATGATGCCTGAATGGTCGGCTGGGCTTATACAGAACATGAAAACGTTTAGTGTACTGGTTTGTTCTGTCTTTGACGTTCTTTATCAATTTAAAAGTTTTTGATGTTTGGACTTCTGTAAGGTTTTCTATCTTTGACCTTTCTTAAAATTGGATTTTTGTATAATGTAATGTTTCCCAACTTTTGAAATTCTTTGATGATGCCTGAGGATGTCGGCTGGGCTATACATAGCCCATGAAGACGTTTAGTGTACTGGTGTTCTGTCTTTCACGTTCTTTACTAATTCTATATTTTAATATTGGAGTTCTGTTAGGTTTACTATCTTTGATTATTCTTATGAGTGGGTCGTTTTTTTAGTGCACGGTGTACTGGTTTCCCAGCTTTGACGTTCATGCGTATATTTCTGTACAGGTATTGCCTCCGGTGTTTTGTACCTTTTTTTTTTTTTTCGTCTTTGACGTTCCGTACTGGTTGTTCGAGGTCTTTGAATGTCCAGTCTGGTTTTTAATCTGTGATGTTCCGATGAGGTTTTTGTCTTGAAGTTGTATACTGGTTTTCTGTCTGAGAGGTCCCTCCGGTTATTTGTCTCTTGAAGTTCCTTGCTGGTTTTTCTGGATTTTTTTTTTTTAACTCCACAACTGGTGACGTGCAGTTTCCTTGAGTCTGAGTGTGCCTAAGGGTTTATCTATAAGAACGGTGATATTGAGAGAAGTGTGCGAATGTTCACTCTGACAACGAACACATGTACACAATAGCTTGCAGCGCAGACAAACTAATATCAATTATTTTTCACTTTCTTTTTCACTTGCGACACAAACGCCTGCTCTCTCTCTCTCTCTCTCGTCCTCTCCTCCCATTCTCTCTGTCGAACTCTCTCTCTCTCTCGTCTCTCTTTGTGTCTGTCTCCCTCTTTTCTCTGTCTCTCTCTCTCCCTCTGTCCTCTGTCTGTCGGTCCTCTCTCTCTCACTCTCTCTCTCTCTCTCTCTCTCCTCTCCTCCTTCAGATTTCTAACCACAAAATCCAAACAAAACGAAGGCACCAAATGCTTTAACTTACCTTTTAACCTGTCTATAAAACCTTCAATTGTTCATACAAGAATTTACATTTATTACGATTTATTACGAATTAAAAACAAGTACTCTTGCCTAATTCTCCAGAAAGTTCGAGACCTCTTATTCATCCCTTCCAGCGACAACCGATTCAGCGATTATATTTAGTTGTAAATGCTGTCCATTTCAAAGGGAAAAGAAAGAGAACATGGGAAACACACAGCTTCATCCCAATTACTATGTATATGCATGTTAAATGCCATAGTTACCATTGTATTTTTTAGTTTTGTTCCGTTATTGTTACAGGCTCTCCTGCGACAGTAAAGTTAGTCGTCAGAATAGGAAGTTTCGAATGGAAAGTTTGCTGCTGCACACTTTCGTATCGTTTTATACTTTATGAATATGGAGGCTAAAGCGCACGATGCCCGCAGTGTTACGACTACCGAGGCTAAAAGCAAAACGATTCCGCAAGTATATCATGGCAATAACGGCTCAAGTGAGGACGACTCTCCACAGTGTCATGAGTATTGAGGCTTAAATGTCGACGATTCCCAAGTGTGTTTTGACTATTGAGCGAAATCCCACGGTATCGTGACTATTGAGGCGAAAAGCACCAAATGATTCCATCGTTGTCGTGACTATTGACGCTAAACCGCTAACGATGTCATTGTCGCGGCTATTCGGGGCTAAAAGCGCAGCGACCCCACAGTATCATACTAATTTGAGTTAAAAGCATCCGCGTTTCCCGAAGTGCACTAACTATTGAGGATAAAAGCACCAACGATTCCACAGTGTATTGACTACTGAGCTAAAAGCACCAAACGATTCTAGTGTACTGACTACTGAGCTAAAAGCACCACGATTCACAGTGTATTGACTACTGAGCTAAGAGCACCAACATTCCACAGTGCATTAACGATGGAGCAGCGAAAAGCACCAACGATTCCAGTGCATCAACTATTGAGCTAAAAAGCACCAACGATTCCAGAGTGCAATTAACATACTGAGCTAAAAGCACCAACGATTCCCTAGTGCATTGATTAATGAGGATAAAACCACAACGATTCCACAGTGCATTGAGTATTGAGGATAAAACCCCGACAATTCCACAGTGCATTGATTATGAGGATAAAGCGCCGACGATTCCCCAGTGTCATAACAATTGCCTATAAACATCAACGATGCCATAGTGTCATAACTATTGAGCTAAAAATCACAAATGAGTCACAGTGACATGGTCTATTGAGCTAAAAGCGCGAACGATCCAACAGTAATTCACTGTTAAGGCTTAAGGCGTCAACTATTCCACAGTGCATGACTATTGAGGATAGCCAGTGCCAATGATTCTAGAGTGTTTAAACTATTGAAATGCTGGAACTGCCACAGATTCCAGGGGTGTCATAACTAATCAGGATAAAAGCGAGAACGATTCCACAGTGTCACGACTATTGAGGCGGAAAGCGAGAACGATTCCACGGTGTCATGACTACTGAAGCTATATTGTGTGTGTGTGTGTTGTGCGTGTGCTGTGTGTGTGTGTGTGTGTGTGTGTGTGTGCGTACGCGCGTGTGTCTGGTGTGTCTGTCTTTCATTATGTATCTGTTGTATGTATGTATGTATGAGAGAGAGAGAGAGAGAGAGAGAGAGAGAGAGAGAGAGATAGAGCTCTGGTGTGATCTTGTATCACGTTGGACATAAGAAAAACTTTAAATCAAAGAAAAGTAAATGGTCTGAGATAATGGTAGGCAGACCAACCACACTTGGTACAGATATCTGCATTCAAATAGATCCATATACGCACATTGCTCTCCAGTCTTGTTACAACAGTCCAACTTTCTTGAAGTATACGTAGCTATATTTGGGGCAATCCCCTTTTCATGTATACAAGGAATATTTTGCGAGGTGAATAATGAAATAAAGGATATATATCTACCGATGTCACATCTGACATCTAGAAAGTCTGTCAGCTTGCAAATTCTTGGCACTCAAACACAGCTGTCTTTAAATTAAGTCATTATTTTTTTTTTTATGGTGCCCATGAATACCTTATCATTCATATGTTCCAAGGTGTCTTAATACAGCCAGAGAAACAAACCATTTGCCCATTATTTCATATACCTGTCCTTTTAGTTCTAAGCAGTTTTTGTTGGAATGTTTGCATTTTGCTTTTTTTTTAAACCTTTTCGCACATCTTCGGCGTATTATTTCTAACATGAATTTTTTTGTGTTGCTAGTTGTTTTGTCTATTCGGATTTTGAAGCGATATGTTGCTTCAGATAACAAAAAATGTTGTTTTAAATACCATAATTCCAGGGGAAGAAAAACCGTCGATCACCGGTGAACGAAATTCAAGGAAAGACTTCTATCTCTATCTAATACTCGATGGGTCATTTTTCGGCTACCATTTCCATCCATCGTTTTCTTTTGTGCCAGTAGAAACATGATTTCGGGTTATAATGTCTAAGTACACCACACACACACACACACACAACACACACACCACACACACAATACTCACACACACACACACACACGCCCAACCACACCCACACCACACCAACACCCCGCGCGCGCGCGCGCGCGCGCGCGCGCACGCACGCACGCAGCGCCCGCACACTACCCACCACACACACACACACCACAAACACACCCAAACAAAAGCATACAAACGCGCGTGCGCGCGCGCGCGCGCGCGCGCAAACACACACACACACCCACACACACAACAACACACACACACACACCCACACACACACACACACGCACGCACGCACGCACGCACACACACACCACCACACAACACACACCACCAAGCGCGCACGACAACATTATTTACCATTTTTTGGTATGGTCCATTCGGGAGAAGACCAGAGATGGAGAGTCGGGGCGTGGGGAAGGGAAGGATGAGATTGGGTAGGGAAAGGGTCGCCGAGGGGGTGGGGGGGGTCGGGGGTGGGGGGGGCTGCGAATTCGGAGAAAATGTCACTTCCGTCCTCGTATGTTCCTCATTCAACGGCCTCGCAAACCGTTCCTCGTTGTTCACATTCCGTATACCTGTCCGCTTGAACTCTGACATTCGGCTTTGACTCTGGTGACTGTGTATAGCCAGACCCACTCTTACTCTACTGACAGCATTTTTCGAACGTAATAAAAACCGATCGACTACTACGAAAAGCTGGAAAAGCCGTGAAGGTATATAATATTGCACGGAGCGAGGCACGAACCACGCTGTACACGGTGTGAGTTCCCTCCTCTGCAACCTTCTCCGTCCCATCCCCACACCCCTCCCAACTTCGTCCATTGTTATCAACCCCCCTACACACATCGACAAACTCGTAACGTGCACGCAAACACCTGACACGTGCACACAGCCTGATATTAGCAAGCACACGTATGCATATGCATTCCTCAGACACCCTAACGCTCCTGCTTTTCTCTGTCTCTCTGCCACTGTGTCTCTCGCTCCTCTCTCTCCCCTCTCGCTCTCTCTTCGCTCTCTGTCACACACACAATACACCACAACCAGCACACACAGCACAGACACACAGACACGATCTCACACTCCACCACGAGCACACAGTCACGCGCGCGCGCACCACACACACACACACACACCACGCACACGCACGCACGCACGCACATACGCACGCATACACACACACACCACGCACGCACGCACACACACACACACACACACACCCACACACACACACACCACACACACACACATATTCACAAGCGCTTACAGAAGGCATTTGTTACTAGTTTTGTGTTTTGTGAGGTTGCGCAACATGGCGCTAAGTGTGGTTCTTCATTTTTCCTCTTTCCTTCACGGGCCATTCCAGATTCCAAAATAAGTGACACAACATCAAAACAACCAAGACCTTGTTGGATATTCAAAAATAGAAAGAATAATTTATTACGACTTAAAAATCACTTTCCTTAATGTTTGAATGGAAACTTGATGCTTCCAAACAAAATATGTCGAAAATATGTTTGCATTTGTGGATGCAAAGTACTCCTAACCATGTCTGTTTTCATGTCCAAGCTTGAAGATACTTCATTCCAGTTTTATCGCAGAATAACTCGCTCAGTATATTTCGATTCCCGGCTTTGGGACTTATGACTTTTGTGTATGTCTAGGAACAGACCAATTGGTCACTATTTCATAATTTTTTTTACATGCGGAGTGTGGAGGGGTAGAAGAGGAGTAGGGGTGAGGGGAGAGAGGGGTGTGGTAATGTTTATGATTTTGGTTGGATTTTTTTTTTTTGCTGTTATAGTAGTGTACTAGTATATGCTTCTTACATAATTCAATGCACATTACATTTTCACGCCTAACATCCGGATTGATATCACACGTACAGACGTATAGATTTGCCCATACGTTTAGACATTCAACAGTCCTTACTCTCTGAACTCATGCACTTTGTTTTCCGTCTAATATGCCGACTATGGAAAGACGTTAAGATAAATCACACATGCACACCACAAACCCACACACCCCCCCACACACACACTGATCATGTCCTTTTTTCCCTTTCTTCGTCTCAAAGTTTTTGAATTCTGCCATTTCATACTCACACGGGTACCTACAGTACCGATTCCCATTCCCTCTCCATACCATGTTTTGTGACGATTCCTGTCCCGTCGTCCATATCGGCAAGTTTCCAAGGGACGGTCCACTGGACAATCCTTGTGGCACCCCATAGGGGACGTGCACTCACACTGGCTTCCGAATTAAAGCTGTGCCATAGGATGGGTTAGATAGGAGGAGTCCCTGCGTTTCACTGGATCAGAACAGACGTCAGCTCAAGCGCCGCCGAAGGATCAACACACCGCAGTGTCTCCCCTCCGGTGGGTTTGTCTGATGGCTTACCTGATATTCATTGCTCCCTGTATATTTGCCATATTTTTGAGGCTACTACTAGACAACCGGGAGTTTTGTGACCGGCGTGAGGGGGAGCCGGTTTGAGCCAATGGGAACCCGGAGGATGAGGCCACAACAAAGCATACACAACACAACAACAACACAACCGAAGCAGAATTACCACATATCCTGCAGCGACACGGTACTGATAAATTTTTAGAAAAACCTTGCATTCGTTTCGTGACTGAACTCTCATATCGCACCAAAATAATGATTGATGTTCCTGCTAGTAGTTCATTTGTCACATTGCTGTATATGCGAATCTGTGTGTGTGTGTGTGGGTGTGTGCGTGTGTGTGTGTTTTGTGTGTGTTGTGTGTTGGTGTGTGTGTGTGTGTTTGTGGTGTTGCGATGTAACTGTGGGACCCCTTCAGATGTGTTTAGATTGCTACTATCATGTTTATTATCATTATTATTATCATTACTATCACTATTATTATTATTATTATTATTAATTACCATAGTTATGTGTTTTCCCTATACTAGACAAAATATGACTTTATTCTGTGAGAAATGAATTGTAAAAGTGTATTCAAAACAAAAAAAATAAACGAGCCCTCACGTGTGGATTCCATCGCAGTTCGTGTCCACTTTGCCCTTTATGAGCACCGTACACACACACACAACACACACACCCACACACACACCCACACTGTGCTTTGTGCGCCCTTGCCAAGATGCCACGGAGACGGATGTCGCTATAACTTCATTTATAGTCACTTATGAAATCTCTCTTAAAAGATAGTCACTGACATGGTAACCACAGGAAATACAAGCGGACACTGTCACAGGTGTTTTCTAATCAAATGCTGTTAAGACACGAATCGGTTTTTAATATCACAAGTTGTGAACTTTTGCTCAGTTACAGCAAGTGATTAGAATCCTGCAAGCCACCCATGTTTGGACCAGACAAAATTTGTGGAGGCCGGAACAGCTCAGGTGGTAGAACACCGGACCCAGATCCTGGTGGATCTAAGGGGTTTGAGAGTTTGCAAATCTCTGCCAGGCTGATTCAGTTACAGGTGGATTTTTTTTCCCTCAGGGTTACTATATTGTTCTGACTCTCTCTCCCGAAAAGTCCTTCGAAGCATGACTAGTAAACCGAGGTTCTGTGTGAGAAGCTCGCATATAATCTTGCACCTGTAAATCCCTTCAAACCACTTTCTGGAAGAGATCGTTTGGCGGCTGTTATGGTTGACAAGTATACACATATCATATATCCTCCTGGATAAAAAAAAATGAAGAGGGTGACTCAGTGACTGAATGAAACAGACAACGACTGCAATATAGCGCCGCATTCGGCTCTTCAGTTGGCGCTACCCCCGCTTGGGCAAGCCCGTTGTGTAAATGAATGCGCTTAAACTGGATCTCTCTTACCGAAGATCGATGCTGTATAAATCCTATGATAATAATAATAGAAATTATTATTAGATTATTATTGTCATAATCATAATGATAATAATAATTACAATTATAAAATATAATGATAAGGATACATGATAAAAACAACAACATCATCAATCATCATCATCATTGATGCCGTATTCCTACATATCACTTTAAAAAAAAAAAAAAAAAAAAAAAACCTCTGACGATGGCGACCAACAAGAGGCTGTATTGTGAAGGAAACTGAAATCAAAGAATCACTGCCAAGTGATTAGAACCCTGAATACAAACCACGTTTGGACCAGGTGAAGTTGTGTGCATCTGTCGCCTGCACGTACGTCGCGTTTCACAGTGACCCTCACCTGTGCTCAGCCTGCCCCCCGCTGCGGACGACAATAGGGCATTCATTGTGCGACCAGTCCTTTTACGTAATATGCGAATGAACTGCCACATCAAGTGTCACACGATTTTTACGTGAAGT
>JADBJO010024539.1:20000-25044 GCA_016801955.1 Conus betulinus
CTTGCAGAAGCAACAACTGATTAACATTACGCAGAAGATGCGGCTCTGGAACTTTACTATCAAGAGGAAGCTGAAGATAGTAGGAAGAGAAGAGCACGTCACATGAAAAAGCTTACTCTTCATGTTAACTTTATGAACGAGTTATAAACACAAAAGCTGTCCACGACAAAAATAAATAATAAAAAAAAAAAATTGATATAGAGTGTCAAAAATTGATAACTATTTTGACTGTAAAATAACGGTGGAAAAAAGACCAATAGGCCCAATATAGAGACTATACAACATTTCTTCTTCTTCTTCTTCTTCTTCTTCTTCTTCTTCTTCTTCTTCTTCTTCTTCTTCTTCTCTTTTCTTCTCTTCTCCTTCTTCTTCTTCTTTCTTTCCTTCTTTTCTCTCTCTCATGTCTGCATATCCATGCTTCCCACATTACCACATACACGCCTTCTCGTAAAAATGATATTGTAAAATATGATTAAAACAAAAGTACTCTCATAAATATATCTAAAAGACACGCTGTTGAATTGGATCCATAAATAATTTGAAGTTCTTTGGACTCTGCGGTGGAAAACAAAATTTGCGGACAAATATGCTGAGGTGAAGAATTCGTAGCACAGAAAATAGCTATATCTATTTACATCCACTACATCTACTCATTTTCGTACTGACTCTGCTCTACACTGCATCTCTAATACGTTCACCTAGGATGCAGATCACAGGATTAAAGAGTTTCCAGCCCATTCTAAATACAAATAATCCAAAAAGGGTCTCAAAGTGCTTTCAGAAAACCCAGAAATAAAAGAGAAAAAAATGAAACGGTGCTGGTGGCAAAATACAGGTGAAAAAAAAAAAAAAAAAAAGAAAGAAGGAAAGAAAGACACAAACGTCAAAGCACTGTTGCACACAAAAAACAAGATCACAGCAATGGAGGCAAAACAGCGACAAGCAAAACAAGTTGTGATGGCAAACAAGTAACATCGTAGCGGTGGTGGCACAACAAGAAATGTCATAACTCTGGTTTCAAAACAAGAAAGGTCATAGTTCAGTGGGCAAAAACAAGAAACGTCATGTTCAGGTGGCAAAACAAGACACGTCTATGTTCAGGTGGCAAAACAAGAAAGGTCATAGTTCAGGTGGCAAAACAAGAAAGGTCATAGTTCAGGTGGCAAAACAAGACACGTCATAGTTCAGGTGGCAAAACAAGACACGTCATAGTTCAGGTGGCAAAACAAGACCACGTCATAGTTCAGGTGGCAAAACACAAGAAACGTCATAGTTCAGGTGGCAAAACAAGAAACGTCATAGTTCAGGTAGCAAAACAAGAAACGTCATAGTTCAGGTAGGTAGCAAAACAAGAAACGTCATAGTTCAGGTGGCAAAACAAGAAAGGTCATAGTTCCGGTGGCAACACAAGAAACGCCATAGTCCTTGGTGGCGAGTCAAGAAGAGTGATAGCTCAGGTGACAAAAGTAAAGAGACGTCACGGGCGCTGGTGGTGATAGGAAACGTCAGAGCGCTGGTGGGCAAACGAGACACATCATAGGGCTATTTGGCACACCAAGGAAGGCCATACTGCTGGTAGCAAAGCAAAGGATATGAGCCTGGTGGCA
Source organism: Conus betulinus (assembly GCA_016801955.1). Lineage (NCBI taxonomy): Eukaryota > Metazoa > Mollusca > Gastropoda > Neogastropoda > Conidae > Conus > Conus betulinus. The sequence goes on from JADBJO010024539.1 coordinate 21,608, forward strand.
AGGCAAGGACAGGCATAGCCCTGGTGGCAAATCAAAAGAACAACATAGCGTTTGTGGCATAGCAAGAAAAGAAAAAAAAGAACAGTCTGTAGCTCTGATGGCAAAGCAACAAACGCCATCGTCCAGGAGGCAAAACACGAAACGTCCATAGCGATGTTGGCAAACAAGAAGAAGTCATAGTGCTGATGGCAAAACAAGCAACTCTGTAGAGGTGGTGGCAAAACAAAAAACTTCATAGAGGCGGTGACAAACAAGAAACTTCATAGAGGTGGTGGCAAAAAATAAAAACTTCATAGAAGTGGTGGCAAAACAAGAATCTACATAGAGGTGGTGGCAAAACAAAAAAAAAAAAAGATTCATAGAGGTGGTGGCAAAACAAAACAAAAAAGATTCATAGAGGTGGTGGCAAAACAAAACAAAAAAAACTTCATAGAGGTGGTGGCAAAACAAGGAGCAATTACAGCACTGGTGGCAAAACAAGAACTTCATAGAGGTGGTGGCAAAACAAGAAACTTCATAGAGATGGTGGCAAAACAAGAAACTTCATAGAGGCCAGAACAGCAGAGACAGATACAGAAAGCAGTGGCAGAACAAGCAACTCTGTAGAGGTGGTGGCAAAGCAAGACTCTACAGAGAGGTGGTGGCAAAACAAAACAAAAATCTTCACAGAGGTGGTGGCAAAACAAAAAAAAACTTCATAGAGGTGGTTGGCAAAAACAAGACTCTACAGAGAGGTGGTGGCAAAACAAAACAAAAATCTTCACAGAGGTGGTGGCAAAACAAGGAGCATATAGCACTGGTGGCAAAACAACAAACTACATAGAGGTGGTGGCAAAACAAGAAACTTCATAGAGGTGGTGGCAAAACAAGAAACTTCATAGAGGTGGTGGGAAAACAACAAACTTCATAGAGGCGGTGGCAAAACAACAAACTTCATAGAGGTGGTGGCAAAACAAAACAAACGTCATAGAGGTGGTGGCAAAACAAGAAAACGTCACAGAGGTGGTGGCAAAAACAAAACAAAAAAAAAACTTCATAGAGGTGGAGGCAAAACAAAAAACGTCATGGTGCTGATGGCATTGCAAGAAACGTCGTACCGCTGTACAAAAACAAAGAAACACGTGGCTCTGATTAGAAAACAAGAAACGATCATACGGCTGGTGCCAAAGCAAGAAGCACAGTCTGATGGCAAGGCAAGAAATGTCATAGCACTGGTGACAAGCAAGAAAAGTTGTATACCACTGGTGGCAACGGAAAAAAAGACGTCACAGCACTGGTGGCGAAGCAAAAAAAAAAAAGTCATAGCACTATTGGCAAAGCAAAAAACGCCATAGCACTAGTGGGCAAAGCACGAAACGTCATACCGCTGGTGAAACCGTCAATTAAAACACGAAAATTCATAGCACTAGTGTCGAAGCAAAAACATTTATTAAAAAAAAAAAAAACGTCATAGGGTAGGAGGCAACACCAGAAACGTCATAGCACTGGTGGCGAAGCAAAAAGCAAAAAAGTCATAGTGCTGGTGGGGGCAAAGCAAAGAAAGAAAAAGTCATCACGCTAGTGGCAAAGCTGAACACGTCATAGCATTGCTGGCAAAGCAAAAAAAAAAAAAAAGTCCATAGCGCTGGTGACAAGACAAGAACCGTAATAGCACTGGCGGCAAAACAAAAGCGTCCTAGCATTGGTGGCAGCAAAAAACGTCATAGCATTGATGGCAAAGCAAGCAAGAAACGTTATAGCACTGTTGGGGAAGGAAGAAACGTTATAGCATTGATGGCAAAGCAAGAAAACGTCATAGCACTGGTGGCAAAGCAAAAAATGTCATAGCATTGATGGCAAGCAAGAAACGTCATAGCATTGATGGCAAAGCAAAGAAACGTCATAGAATTAGCATGTGATGGCAAAGCAAGGAAAACGTCATAGCATTGATGGCAAAGCATGAAACGTCATAGCATTGATGGCAAAGCATGAAACGTCATAGCACTGATGGCAAAGCAAGAAAACGTCATAGCACTGGTGGCAAAGCAAAAAAACGTCATAGCATTGATGGCAAAAGCAAAAAAAGTCATAGCATTGATGGCAAAGCAAGAAACGTCATGGCTAAATGGCAAAATGAAAACCCGTCATGGCGCCACACGGAGATCAGTCAGAGCGGATACGTCGAAATACCGAAAACGAAATGGACTTCATGCTTAACACAAATTCCTCAAACAATGGACATGCTTTACAGCACCAATTATGGTTACTACTGGATGTCAGAGAGACCATACCTAAATTAGTCACAAAAATTCGTAGGTAACCTATTTTTATACTGGTACCTATTTATACTGCAAGGGATATGGCTGATAAATGAAATTATGATGAAGTTGTGAAAACTGCATTCAAATTTTAGTCACAGTAATTGGTGGGCTGTCTATTTAAGCTCTACACCGAAACTTAATGCGACTGATGAATTGTATGGAAATTGAAAATCCCCCCTGTTCAAATTTCGTCGACAAGAATGTCGTAGGTAACGGATATATATCGTCGTACGCGCGGTGTCGCGGCTATATATACGCGCCAACTGAAGCTTGGTTAATTAATGAAGTGTGTATTAGATACTTGCGTTCTCTGTGTCGTGTGAAAAGTGCAGATCTCCTCTGACCGCACTTTAGATCAGTTGCGTGGTACTTCGCGAGAGAACGACCGAGCAATATCAGGACGAGTGCACAGTGGTCTCAGGTGTGCAGCGCATCTAAGGTAAAGACAGGCTAGATGATACGCGTGAAGACCACCGTGGTGCTAACAGTGACTGTAGCGTCAAACGGTTACTGTAGGAGCCATAGCACATTTAGACGGCGCTAGCGATATCGGACACACCATGACACGCTCTTCCCCCTCGAACCTGAAGCGTCGCCAAGGACATACACGTACGTTTTTCGTCACCTAGTTACCTGTTTTGAGTCTAGATAGTAAGTAACATGTCGTGGAGACTTTTGTGGCAGTTTCAGTTGTCACAATATGAACCAATACATCTAATTCGTGCAGTTCTCCATCGCGTAGTAAGTATGGAGTTGTCATTGAAATTCCCCTAGATCTGTCTAAGTCCTGAATCAATGAAGAGATGTAAACAATGCAAAAATATCTTTCTTGATCCAAACAGCACAGTTATGACATAACTATACGATTATATTCTGATTATTAGCAAACTTATCTCATCAATTCAATGTCTGCATAAGATGCACTGGGCAATATTTGTTCCATTACCAGCTATTTGCAAGTGGCTAAAGAAACCTAAATTAGGAAGATAAACAAAACCAAAAGTACTCACACAAACATTAACAAGAGTATACCAATACGTCACGTAACACCTATCTTTCGTCTTTGCCGTAGACAGCCTGGATTTCTATGCACAATATTGACCTGTAATTGCAGTCAATAGCTGAACCCCTCCTCAA
>JADBJO010024540.1:7500-25043 GCA_016801955.1 Conus betulinus
ATCTATCTACCTATCTATCTATCTGTCTATTATAAGAGAGAGAGAGAGAGAGAGAGAGAGAGAGAGAGAGAGAGAGAGGGAGGGAGTCAACGAGAATTCCCTGAAGCCTCTGAGATCAGATTAGAGAAATCTATGAACTAATGATTTATGAGCGTACATAATGAACAGCGCAAATAATTAGTGCAGCGAACACCAGGTCTGCCATTCCCGTAACGCGATCTGTAAGAAGATGAATGCTGCAGATCCTTGTCCTGTAATGACGGACCTAACAAGACAAAAGCTGTACAAACCAATGGCTGGCTTGGCTTCTCATTACCGCCTGACAGGCTTGAGCTGACAACCCGATCTTGCAAGAGCATCTTGTCAGGAGGGTAGCGGAAACTAGTTCAGATTTATTATCACTAAAAGAGGCGCCTCCACTTCTTTGTGTTCTTTTGCTGTACCCAACCGACATCCTCCCCTCTCTCTCCTCCAAAAAGTAAATTCTTCCACAAGGGCGTTTTCCCCATGCCTCTCATCACACCCCACCATATCTTGCCACACCATTTTCATCCAGTAGCAGCCCCACTATCACTGGGAGCAATCTGTTTCAAGCTGTCATGAAGCAACCCATCAGAAAAGACACTGCACTGCTGTCGAGTCAGTCGATAGTGTTCAGTGAGGCCTGTTCAAATCCTGCCACTGCAGGACCCCAACCATCTACTGAGCTTCCTACTGTTGACAATCATTGCTTTGTTGCTGAGCCAGCTTGATTGAGCTTCTTCATGATCATGATCATCATCATCATCATGACCATCATGATCATGATCATGATCATGATCATCATCATCATCATCATCATGCTCAAATCCAGGATCTGACTACAGCTGTCAATGATTTTGTTTGTTCATGCAATACTTTTATACCTGCTGACAGATAAACAGATGAACGGACAGATTTTACAGTGAATGAGACTGTGTGTGTACTTCAGAGAGAGAGAGAGAGAGAGAGAGAGAGAGAGAGAGAGAGACAGACAGACAGAGACAGAGACAGAGACAGAGATGGACACAAAGACAGAGACACAGACAGACAGACAGATATTGACAGACAGAGGCAGAAACAGACAGACAGACAGACAGACATATACACAGACGGACATATAGACTGGCAGACTGGAAACAAAAAAAATGTTCCATATTTCCAGCTCTCTGGAAATTGGATCAACGAAAATTATGAACAGCGTGATAAACTGGGCACCTGATAGAACCACGACGTGAGGTCTGCCCTCTGCGTAACGAGATCTCTAACAAGATGAATGCTGCAGATCATTGTGCCGTCATGACGGATCTAACGAGATAAATGAAGCGCCGAACTAATGGCTGTCACGGTTTCTCGTTATAGCCGGTCAGGCTTTGGCTCACGTGATGAATGTGGAAGAGGGGCTGTCAGGAGGAGAAGGGCATCTAGTACAGATTTATTTGTCACCAGCCGAGTTGCCATTCTCCAGATCAAACAGTATCTGCTTATAACGTTTTGTTCGCCCCTGAGGTCTGGGCAAGTTTACTATTGTAACGAAATATCAAGCACTTGCTTCAAACATTTGTAATTGCTGGTTGCTCGCGAAGTGTAACAATCATCTGTTTTTTTTTTATTAATATATTTTCTTGATGTAGCATAAAGATGAAATCAACAAAAACAACGATCAGGCTTGTTTGGGGTGTTGTCCACAGATTTCAAACAAAGTTAAATGTAGCCACTTGCAAATTTTATATTGTCCCCTCCAACAACTTTAATATGTTTCCTTCTGCTTTTAGCTTAACAATCATCTTAATCATCAACAATGAATTTTCTCTAAGCAGCTGGAATTCTTTGCTGGTTAATTTGAAACAGACATTTCTTTTTATTCAAAAGATTCTATGTGCATTTCAAATCAGTTTCACTTTTTTTTTATTCCATGAACAATCAGTGCATTGTGAAACATCCACAAATGTATGTAAACTCTGGTTGCATCATGAGGAGAAAAAAAAAAGTAAATTACCTATTTCTCCATAAACATGTCAATTGTGTTGAAGTTACAGAATAAGTTTCTGAGCCATTCATTATCATGTGCGACAATATTACATTAAAGTGTAGTGTAGTGCAGTGCAGTGCAGTGCAGTGTAGACAAACTTAGGAAACCCGTGAGGTGCGTCCATTGGGGAGGCATTACCCTCTAGCACACAGGCGCCTGTCGACAAACGCCCTTGACTATGCATTGAATTATTTCATAAACTATTACCCCCTTTCCCCATTTAGAGTGTAACTCCAACTTCAATGGTCATGCTTCAATCGAAACTGTTACAAAATAAGGTGCAAGAAGCTATACAGCGCATAAATCGAATGAATGCACATTCAAAACATGCAAAACGTAACAGCAGTGTGGATCAGTGAGGAACAAAGGAATAAAAAAAAAGGAAAGAGAGCGTATCAAGAACTAAGACAAAGAGACAGAGACGGAGAGACAGAGAGAGACAGAGACAGAGAGAGCGGCACGTGCAAAAATAGATACGAGCACTAAAATAATGCATAAATTTACTCCGTTGATGGCTAAAGCTTACCCACCAGGACAGCGGTACATAAAGAACTAGCTAACTCCTAACGTACCTTTGTCTCACCAAAGCACCGATCTCTCTCTCTCTCTCTCTCTCTCTCTCTCTCTCTCTCTCTGAGACGCAGATTCCAGCACGAGCTGGGATTGAGGGATTGGAGGAAGGCTTTGCGTTCGTGTGCTACGTAAAAAAAAAGGCTCAGGGTCTGGTTTCTCAGAAGGAAACTTTATATGGCGCTTTATAATCGTACCGCAGTGGTATAGGGGTATTATAGACAGAGAGAGAGAGAGAGAGAGAGAGAGAGAGAGAGAGAGAGAGAGAGAGAGAGAGAGAGAGAGAGGGAGAGAGAGAGAGAGAGACAGACAGACAGACAGACAAGAACCTGTTTTGGAACAGACATATGGAAATAGAAGACAAGACGCAAAACCAGACAAACACAGATTCTAAAAACATAATGAACTAGTAAATTACCCTTAAAGTCACATAGTTCTCCTTGAGGACGCCGACCCTACCAATGTGAGGTTCTTGAAAGCATCAACGAAAATCAATGGTTCACAGCCAGGCAGAACAAAAACAAGACGTGACTGATACTCGTAACTGGATAATGATGTCATGTGCGATGTCAGTGAGCTTTTTTCCAATATCATTCATTCATTTTTGGTTTGTGACACATGAATTAAACCAGCATGGGAACGAACTGAAAGAAAGAATATATTGTTTTGTTTGTTTATTGGTATGTTTATGTGTGTTTCACACACACACACACACACACACACACACACACACACCACACACATGCACACTCACATAGAATAACCACCGTATATCATGAGAACCTGAACCCAATCGAAGAGGAACCAGCGTCCTGGCCGGAAACATAGGGAGAGCCTTGCGGAATCTCTTCTGGGTGACTCCACGTCGATCCAGACCACGACACAATAGCCTGCCACCCAGAGGACAGCAATATTCCCGACCCCCCTACTACTACACGGGCCTCCACGACTACCAAGCTTCATGGTGGAACCCTTACGATGTGTTGTACGACTACTAATTACATCCTTAAAAAGGAGCTGTAGACAGTGTTCACGTCTTGATTTTGGAGTTTCAGACAGTGTTCCTGAGTATATTATAAAAACCCTGTCATTTTTTTCTCGCCTGAAAGACGGTTGTAGTGTCCATCTACCAATCATCCTCCTCTTTACTTGAAGACGTGTACAGAACAAATAGTTATTCTTATTGTATTTGCCTATTATTTTCATACGCACACAGTTTTTTCCTTTGTTGTTGTTGTTGTTGTTTGTTTGTTTGTTTTGTTTTTTCTTTTTTTTTTTGACGTTGTTACTTGTGATTTCTTTTTTAGATTCATGCCTTAAATTTTTTTGTACATTAAGTATTTACTTTGACGTCCTTTGTAGAATTCATACAATTCTTAAATAATGACTTCATATAGTCAATCGATAGCACAAAACTTATCGTTTTTCAGTGGAATTGTAGATCTGTAACTACAAACCAAGCATACTTACGACATCATCTTTCTTCTTCAAACCCATACAAAGTTTTGATATTACAATCGTTAATGTTATCCCTTCCAAACTGCCTAGTTTGCCTAACTATTATTTCCCTCCAGTATACGACAAGGGAAGTTCCAACGGTCACGTAAATACTGCAATATATATACGCGAAGGGCTTCAATATAACACAAGTGCATCACCAATCCCAAAGTCTGTCAGTGATGTACATGCATGCGTAGCCAATATAAAACTTGGTAATTCTTTCACAATGAATGTTATGTCAGTATATTTTCCTAAAGGCCCGATGATCAGAATTCTGACTGGCTACGCGCTATTCAAGATCAACATTGTAATAAGTGGTGTTGATAGCGGGCGACTTTAATGCTCACTCGCCCTTCTGGGAAAATGATTGTAGCTCGGTTACCAGTAATCGTCTTGTTGAAAACATCGTAGACAGTTCATTCCACCTTTTTAAACGATGGCAGTATCACCCGGATACCAGATATATCCAAACATAGAGCTACAGCTATAGACCTTTCCTTTATCTCACCAGAACTCGCTCCATCTTGTACATGGGAAACATGTAAAGATACTTTAGGTAGCGATCATTTGCCTATAATTATAACCATTGTTAAAGAAAATATTCAGGGTAATAATGATGTACATGATACTCCAGTGAAATACGACTATAAGTGTGCAGACTGGGATAAATTTCAAACTATTCTAGCTTGTCAAAACTTCGACAAATGTATGCAAGAGCACACTGACAAGCAATATTCCGATTTCAAGGATGCAGTTATTTTGGCAGCTAATTCATCAATCCCAAGACTACAAACCACAAAACAGTCTAAACATGTGGGGAATATCTGGTGGACTAATGAATGTGAACAAGCTGTTAATTTTAAAAAAAGACAATATAAGGTGTACATTAAGGCGAAAACAGAAAAAAATCTAGATGAAAATTTACGCAAACAGCTAATAGAAGACAGTCATATGGAAATGAAGAAAGCAAAGACACACAGTAATAATGTAATAGCCAAAGCAAAACGGCTATATTGGAATTCTTTCTGCACAAAGGAAGTTACAGATAATAAAGACTTTAATAAGGTTTGGAACAAAGTGAAATGCATGAAAAATGGAATTAGACTTCCAAGCTATCCAATACAATCTAATGAGAATAAGTTTCCTTCTGATGGAGAAAAGGCGGAAACCTTCGTGGATATGTTTTCTATGACTAGTAAATCAGAAGGTCTGTCCTCAAACTGTAAAATATATAGAGAAAAAGAACAATTGCAGCCTCTCTATTCAGACCCTCTTCCTGATAATGATCTCTCTATTAATGCACCGATAACAATCAGAGAGTTGAGAAGTGCATTATATGGTATCAGCAACAAAAAAAATGTTCTGCTGGTCTTGATATTGTGAGCAATGAAATGTTAAAACATCTCCCTGATAACTGCATTGTTTTCCTGCATCATATAGTTCAGAATTGCTGGGAAAATGGCGTTGTTCCTCAAATATGGAAAGATTCAATAGTCGTTCCAATTTTAAAACCTGGAAAACCTATGAATGACAAAAACAGCTACCGCCCCATAGCTCTCACTTCCCATTGTGGTAAACTTGTAGAAAAAAATTGTTTTAAATAGGCTCATGCACTTTTGTGAAAAGAACAATGTAATACCAATTAATCAAGCTGGATTTATGAAAGGAAGATCCACAGTTGAACACCTGGTTAAATTATCTACTCAAATAAAGCGTCAGTTTGCTCGCAGGAAAAGTATACTCGCTACCTTCTTTGATGTTAAAAAAGCCTATGACCAAGTCTGGCACAGGCGCTTGTTATACAAACTTAAACTGATTGGAATATCTGGAAACATGTACAATTATATTAAATCATTTTTAAATAATAGAAGTATGTTAGCCAGAGTAGGAAGACGACACTCAACACTCAGAAATCTAGACATGGGAATTCCGCAAGGTTCAGTATTAGCACCTATTCTTTTTAACATCCTTATTCACGATCTCCCAAAAGCAGTCTCCAAAAATGTCGTTCTAGTGCAATACGCAGATGATATCTGTATGTGGATGGAAGTAACTCTGAAAAAGTCAACCCCACAAAGAGCTCAGAATTATGTTAGAAGACTATATCAAAGAGATTTAGATAGCATAGGGAACTATATGAGAGAAAATGGTCTGTCCTTGTCCACTGAAAAAAACAAGTATGATGTTGTTTAATGCAGGAAGCAATCCAGAAAATTTACCAGTCTTCAAACTTCTAGGGGAACCTTTAGAATATAAACAAAGTATTAAATTTTTAGGACTTTTCTTACTCCAAAATTATCTTGGAATATTCATTTTGAAATATATATTAACAAAGGCTAGGAAAAGTCTGAATTTTACTAAAGACCATAAGCAGACTGCCCTGGGGAATGGATTCAAAAACTCTACTTCATCTTTCTGTTGCTCTTATTAGATCAAAACTTACATATGGTCAAGAAGTGTACTTTAGCGCTCCAAAATTTCTTCTAAAAAAGTTACAAGTTTGGATTGCAAAGCCATTAAATTTGCTCTCGGTATCCCTATTCATGCCTCAAACGAAAAGACATATAGAGAAGCTGGAATTTTGCCCCTTGATGATTATCGTGAACTAGCTGCATCAAAATTTGTCATAAAATCGAGTGCTAGTGATAATTACATTCAAGAAGATTTAAAAATTAGATCGGACACTGATTTCCCAAAAAGAGCAATTACGATTAAATCGCAAGAAACAATAGCTACATATACTTCTGATTTGATTAAATGTTCAAAAATAGATATTGAAGCAGTGGCTAAAAAACCATCTCTTTCCTCTATTCCATCATGGGAGATACCAAAACCTATTCTTGATACTGGTTATTCTGATATCAAAAAAAGGGTAAATATTAATATCATCACAAATTTAGCAAAATCACACGTATACGAAAGATATCAAAAATCATTTTCAGGTGTTTACTGATGGTTCCGTTTTAGATGATGGAAATGTTGGTGCAGCATTGTTTGTTATTCCTTCTCTTAAAACTCAAAGATCGTTCTTTTTGGGTAGCAATTTATCTATATTCACAGCCGAATTAGTAGCTATAATGATGGCAATGGAATTTCTAACAGATCGTCCCATTAACATCGCTCAAATAGTTTTCTTTGTAGATTCAAAATCAGTCCTACTTGCCCTGACTCCTCCTAATATATCGACACGACCCGACCTTGTGTTTGAAATTAAATATCTTTTATACTGTCTGGTGTCTAAAGGCATTATTATAGAATTTTGCTGGATTCCTTCGCATACTGGTATACTTGAAATGAATTGGCTGATAGGGCTGCGAAAAAAGGTGCTAAAAAAGCAGGGTCATTTTCTGAGTGAAAATAAAACCGTCAGTAGTAGAATGTTATCGTACCCTTGAATCGACTGCACGGAAGAGAGCCCAAGCAAATGTTGATTCGTCTACCAAGATTTCATCCAACCAATGGGAAGCTTTTCCAATAGACCTTGTATTAAGAAAAATGCCTGATCTTCCAGTTTATTATTCCAGACAAATATCTTCCCTTATAATTCGATTAAAGCTAAATGCTTTGAAACAAAATTTAGTAAGAATACTAACTGTATTTGTGGTAAAGAGATAACACTGAACCACATTTTGTTCAATTGTCACAAGTTGACTGCTTTCTTACCAACATCATTACGATCCAATACTTTTTTCTGAAAAAAAACTTGCAAGATCTACTTTCGAATCATTCTTGCTGATCGAAATTGCTGAATACTTAATACATAGTCCGATTGGGGTTTTTATTTAGATAGTTTTGAGCTAACTCATTTTGTTTAGATAGTTTGAGCTAACTCATTTTGTTTAAGATAGTGAAGGATTTGTGTTTTCTTGCTATATGTTGTTTTTTTTTCCCGCTAATTGTTGTATTTAAGATTATTGATATGTTTGTTGTTCAGTTTAGACACATTATACAAATACATACACGTACACACACTCACATACAAGGACCTACATTCATGCTTACACAACACACAGTCTTATTTATCTATTCATTCAGTCAGTCAGACACTCTGTTAACCAAACATTATTGCCACTTTTGTTTTTTTCGCTTATTCTGGGTCACTGAGATGCTGACCCGCCACACATACACAAATCACTGTGGTTCCCAACACCGTTACTCCAAGTCACACACACACTACTTTCCATCAAATTTCCGAAAGAGAATCAAAACATTCTCAGGCAGCGGACATCAGGCAAAAGGGCGAAAAGGAGCTCTCAGGGTACCACACACAGGGTGCCAAGGGCCCAGAAGGGGCTGTCAGGGTACCAAACACAGGGCACCAAGGGCCGAGAAGAGGCTGTCAGTATACTAAACACAGGGCACCAAATACCGGGTGCTTGCCCTAGAAAGACAAGAGACCTAGATCAGTAAAATAAATACTTATTTCATGATCGATAACGCGATTGTCACACTGTCACTCTTGCACACACGCATGAATTCTTTCTTTCTCTTTTCTTTAGGTTTTCCCCTATACCTTTCCCTAACTATCTGTGGCTCACCTGGTAATGACTGGTCAGCGGTGAGGGCCCCTTGACCAACGTCCTGACAGGTTCGAGTCTTTAGGCCATCTCCTGGGCTAAAACTAATTCTTTCCTCCCTCCTCCTAGTGAGTGCATACTCAGTGTTCGAAACACATGACCAGCACCTTACCAGCCCTTATTAAACTATCTCTCAGTGGCCACTTTCACCCAGTGACTAACCCTTGTCTATTTTACTGAGTGATCCTCACAATTATCGGGGACGCCCGCTACACTAGTCAAGCCACATGAATATTCTTCCATGTTAGTTGTGGCATGGGGGAAATGATTCATATCACTAGACTAAATGTGGTGGAGCGTCACATGCCTTGATGTCAGGCTACGTCACATGACAGCGATCCACATCTTATCTATCAAGTGTGTGAAGAGGGTAGAGTTTGGAGATAACTCCGATCACGATCAAAATGAGAAATAAATAATTTAGAATTTTAAGACAGCGACAAAAACTTGTATTTCAAATCATCAATCATGTTCACACATCCCATACTCACCCTAGACTCAACAGTAAACTTATCTCCTTTTTGCCTTTAAACTTCTGTCTTTTTTTTTCTCGTTTTGTCTCATCAACTGCCTTCGCCAAAGTGCCAGATGATCTCTTTTTTTTCCAAGAGCACAAATCATTACTAAAAAAAAACAAAAAAAAAAAAAAAAACGACCAATGGGGAGCAAGCACCTGGAAAAATAAGCTTTCAATACTAGATCAAAGTTCACATAAACATCTCTCTCTCTCTGTCTCTCTCTCTCTCACAGGGCGCATGGCACACACACACACACACACACACACACACACACACACACACACACACACACACACACACACAAAGACGTGCGCACGCGTGCCCCCCTTTCTATGAAGACAGACGGCATTGGGACCAAAATTTACCTAATTTTTAATCATGCATGCTTTGTGAGAACTTATTAACCCTTAAGGATCGTGAAGTTGAGTGTTTCAAATTGCAGGTATGTGAAAAGGTAATTATATTTGTGTGTGTGTGTGTGTGTGTGTGTGTGTGTGTGTGTGTGTGTGTGTGTGTGTATGTATGTGTGTGTGTGTGTGTGTGTTGTGTGTGTGTGTGTGTGTGGTGTGTGTGTGTGTGTGTGTGTGTATGTGTGTGTGTGTGTGTGTGTGTGTGTGTGTGTGTGTGTGTGTGTGCGTGCGTGCGTGCGTGCGTGCGTGCGTGCGTGTGTGTGTGTGTGTGTGTGTGTGTGTGTGTGTGTATCTGCACACGCATACTTACATCTATCTATCTATTAGTCTATTTGTCTGTCTGTCAATCAGTCTATCTCTGTCTGTCTATCTATCTATCTATCTATCTATCTATCTATCTATCTATCTATCTATCTATCTATCTATCTATACAAATAGAGAGAGAGATGGGAAAATACACAAAACACACACACGCACAGAGAGAGAGAGAGAGAGAGAGAGAGAGAGAGAGAGAGAGAGAGAGAGGTGTCGACTGCAACTCCTTGAAACCTCCGAGACCAGATTAGAGAAATGTATGAACTAATGATCTATTAGCCTATGTGATGAACAGTACAAATAATTAGTACTGCGGCTTCAGGTCTGCCTTTCTCGTAACGCGATCTTACAGAAGATGAATGCTGCAGATCCTTGTCCTGTAATGACGGACCTAACAAGACAAAAGTTGCACAAACCAATGGCTGGCTTGGTTTCTCGTTACCGCCTGGCAGGCTTGAGCTGGCAACCCGAACCTGCAGGAACAGCTTGTCAGAAGGGAAGAGGAAACTAGCTCAAATTTATTATCGCCAGGACAGGCACCTCCATTTCTTTGTGTTCTTTCGCTCTACACCACCCCACCCCACCCAACTCCTACCCCTGCCCCCCTCCTCTCTTTCTCTCTCCTCCAGACCCTAAACTCTTCCACAAGGACATCAGCCCCTGTGACACTCATCACAGCCCCCTATATTTTGCCACGCAAGTTTCGTCCAGTGGCAGCCTCAGCGTCAGGGGGGAGCAATCTGTTTCAAGTTGCTATGAGGCAACCCATAAGAAAAGACACTGCACTGCTGTTGAGTCACATCGATGGAGTTCAGTGAGACCTGTTTGGATCCTGCCAGCTCAGGACCCTAACCATCTACTTAGCTTTCTGCTGTTGACAATCATTGTTTAGTCACAGAGCCAGCTTGAGTGAGGTTCATCACCATCGTCATTCTCGAATCCAGAATCTAACTACAGCTGTCAATGATTTTGTTTGGTCATCCAGCACTTTATTATATCCGCAGAACATCGGCAGACAGATAAACAGATAAACTGACAGATTTTGTAGCAAATTTGATCGTGCGTGCACTTGAGAGAGAGAGAGAGAGAGAGAGAGAGAGAGAGAGAGAGAGAGAGAGAGAGAGAGAGAGAGAGAGAGAGAGAGAGAGAGAGAGAGAGAGACAGACAGAGAGAGAAAAAGAGAGAGACAGACAGAGTCAAAGACAAACAGACACCCAGACACAGATAGAGACAGACTGCCAGAATAGAAACACAAACAACTGATACAGATCTTTTCATACTTCCAGCTCTGGAAACTGGATCAATGAAAATTATGAACAGCGTAATAAACTGGGCACCTGATAGAACCACGACGTGAGGTCTGCCCTTTGCGTAACGAGATCTCTAACAAGATGAATGCTGCAGATCATTGTGCCGTCATGACGGATCTAACGAGATAAATGCAGCGTCGACTGATGGCTGTCACGGTTTCTCGTTATAGCCGGTTTGGCTTTGGCTAACGAGATGAATGTGGAGGAGGGGTTGTCAGGAGGGGAAGGGCATCTAGCACAGATTTATTAGTCACCAGCCGAGTTGCCATTCTCCAGATCAAACAGTATCTGCTTATGACGTTTTGCTCGCCCCTCAGTCCTGGCAAGTTTCATATTTTGAGGCGATATCAAGCACTTGCTTCAAACATTTCAATCTCTGCTTGTGAAGTAATACAATTATCTGTTTGTTGTTGTTGTTGTTGTTGTTTGTGTGTGTGATGTCGCATGAACAAGCACAGCAACGACCAGGCGTCTTTGGTATGTAATATCCACAACTTGTCAGTAAAGTTATGTGAAGGGCGCTTACAAACTAACCCTTTAGTGTATTTCCTTCTAGTATTAGCATAAAACCTTTATATTCGACAAAGAATAGTCTCAAGCAACCGGAATTCTTTGCTGATTAATTCAAAACAGATAACCATATCAGTTACAAAGTTTTCTTTAAATCAGTTTCCACTTTTTATTCCTTAAACAATCAGTGTATTCTGAAACATCCATCCACAAAATTTGTAAGCTCTTGCTGCATCATCCAAGCATATGAGAGAACATATTGAACACGCAGTGTTAAATTATTCGCATTGCAGAATTCGTTTCTAAATCATTTACTGTCATGTATGTCAAAATTACATTAAAGTGTAGTGTAGTGCAGTGTAGTGTAGTGTAGTGTAGTGTAGTGTAGTGTAGTGTGTAGTGTAGCATGGTGTAGCATAGCGTAGCGTAGTGCAGCGTATGTAGTGTAGTGTAGTGCAGTGTAGTGTACTGTTGTGTAGTGTGGTATGGTGTAGTGTAGTGTAGTGTAGTGTAGTGTAGTGTAGTGTAGTGTAGTGTAGTGTAGTGTAGTGTAGTGTAGTGTAGTGAATGGCACTGCGTTGTGTTCATCAGAATTGTATTTTGTCTTCATGGCGTTGCACTGCATTTCCAGCGTCCTGATAGAAAGTCAGATGTACTGCACTTCAATGCGTGGCATTGCACTGTCTTGCGAAACTGACTTTTTGTATATAAAAAAACTTTCTCCAGATGGAACTGAGAATGTTCTCCGCTGAGTACACAGGCATGGTAACGTCCCTTTACTTTCTTTCTGTTCATGAATGGTTTAGATTGTTCTTAACACGCAGAAGTTGCTTCCAAAGATGAACTTGGAAAACCAGAGAGTTGTGCCCATTGGGATGATATCACCCTCTCGCGCACAGACGCATGACGACAAAATGCACGTCACCACTCTTTGAATTACTTCATGAAATATATACCCGCCTCTCCCTAATTAGAGTGTAACTCCAACTTCAATAGACATGCTACAATCGATGCTTTTGGAAAACAAGGTGCAAGAAACTATGCAAGGTAGAAATCGAATGTATGCACATTCAAAACATGCAAGAGGGAGCAATAGTGTCGATCAGAAACAAACTAACGAGATAAGAAACAAAAGATTGAAAGAGAAAGATTCAAGAATTGAGAGAGAGAGAGAGAGAGAGAGAGAGAGAGAGAGAGAGAGAGAGAGAGAGAGAGAGAGAGGCGGCAAAAAGACAGCAGCAAGACATACGCAGTAAGATAACGCACGAACGTACTCCATTGACGACAAAGGTTACCAGGACAGTAGACTAGAAAGAACAAGCTAACTTGGGTCCCTAGTTCTAATCTGTGTATCACCGAAGGCACCGATCCTCTCTCTCTCTCTGTCTGTCTGTCTGTCTGTCTGTCTGTCTCTGTCTCTGTCTCTCTCTCTCTCTCTCTCTCTCTCTCTCTCTCCTCTCTCTCTCTCTCGCAGATTCCAACATGTGCTGGGATTAAAGGGACTGGAAGAAGGCTTTGCGTCGTCGTGTGCTACGTAAAAAAGTAACGGCTCAGGGTCTGGTATCTTAGAGGGAACTTATATGTTGCTTTATAATCGTACCGCAGTGGAGTAGGGGAATTGGGGAGGGGGGGGGGGGGGGGACCTCTGGGAGAAGAGAGTGAAGAAGGGGTGAAGTCGAGGGACTGTAGAGAGAAGAAGGTGGTGTGGGATGAAGATGAGAGTGCGTGTATGTGTTCGTGTTTATTGTGTGTGTTTTTTTGTAGTTTGTGTGTGTGTGTGTGTGTGTGTGTGTGTGTGTGTGTGTGTGTGTGTGTGTGTGTGTGTGTGTGTGTTGTGCGTGCGCGTGCGTGCGTCCGTGCGCGCGCGCGCGCGCGCGCGCGTGTGTGTGTGTGTGTGTGTGTGTGTGTGTGTGTGTGAGAGAGAGAGAGAGAGAGAGAGAGAGAGAGAGAGAGAGAGAGAGAGACAGAGAGAGAGAGACAACCTTTTTTTCAGAAACAAACCACAGAAATGCAGAAGAGAAGACGCGAAACCAGACAACCATACGTTAAAAAAAAAAAAGACATTTTTGAACCAGTAAATTACCCTTCAAGTCGCTTTGTTCTCCATGCAGACGCTGACCCTAGCAATGTCAGGGGACTTCGAGGAGGGCTTTGTTGCTGAGATCCTCACCAGAAATCAATTGTTCACAGTCTGACTCCATGGAGCCAGGCAGAACAAAACAAGACGTGATTGATGCTGGTAACCCGGAAATGACGTCATGTCTGTTGTCAATGAGTTTTTTCTTTATTATCATTATTCTTTTTTCTGGTTTGTAACACACCAGTAAAACGAGCTTGGAGCACATACTGAAGGAAATGAACTTACTGTTTTATTTTGTTTATATGTATGTTTATGTGTGTGCTTCACCCACACAGGAAAACACACACACACACACACACACACACACACACACACACACACACACACACACACACACACACACCATGCATGCCACGCACGCACGCACATACACACACACACACACACACACACACACACACACACACACACTCACACACACACACACACACACACACACACACACACACACACACACACACACACACACACACACATCCCTCACAACTGAAGGAAAGGAAACACACACATGATAGTAATGATATGATGATGATAATAATGATAATAATAATGTTAATAGTAATAATGATAATGATAATAAAAACAACACACTAACAATAGCAATAATAATAACAACAATACTGCTACTACTACTACTACTGCTACTACTACTACTACTATTGATGATGATGAGAATGTGATGATGATGATGATGATGATGATGATGATGATGATGATGATGAAGAAAAACAACAATAATAATAATCACAACAACAAGTACAAGAACAACAATAATAATACTAATAATAATGACAAAATTGAAAAAGTGATAATAAAAATAATGATAATAAAAGTAGTAGTAGTAGTAGTAGTAGTAGTAGTGGTACTAGTAGTAGTAGTAGTAGTAGTAATGATAATGATGATGATGACGATGATAGTAATAACAATGATAACAACAGTAATAATAGTAATAATAATAATGATGATGATATTTCGAATAGGAATATGAATATACAAGAGGGTAAAGAGACGGAAAGAAGAGTTAAGGGATTCGACAGGTTTCATCCACTCAGTCCTGACCCGGACATTTTTCAGTTAATAACTGTAACTCCTTACAAACCAACAGAAAGCCAAAGATATCACTCTGACTTTCGCCTCTCTCTCTCTCTCTCTCTCTCTCTCTCTCTCTCTCTCTCTCTCTCTCTCTCTCTCTCCCTCTCTCCTCTCTCTCTCTCTCTGTGTCTGTCTGTGTGTGTCCGAAAACTCCTCTCATTGCACTGTGAGTCATTATGTTTTAGTTGTTATGTATATAAATCTGGCTGACCAACTGATTGTCTGACTGGCTGACAGACTGACCAAATGACTAGGAAAACTGCGTAACTAACTAATTAACTAGCAAACTAACTAACCAAGAAATCAATGAAAAAAAAACAGCTCATTGTCTGACTGGCTGACAGACTGACCAGATGACCAGGAAAACTGCGTAACTAACTAATTAACTAGCAAACTAACTAACCAAGAAATCAATGAAAAAGGAAACTGAATACCAAATACCTAAGTAACAAAATCACGAAGTATCTGACTAAGTGAATAAGTAATTAAACAACCAATTAATTTATCAACCCCGTAAAGCCAATCTTAGTGCCGTAGTGACTGTTATTATTACCAACACCATCATTATCATCACCATCACCATCACCATCACCATCAGAATTGTTACGATTATCATGATCGCCTTTCCATTTTGGTCTTATTATTCTTTCTTTTCTTTTTTCGTCTTACCACTATTATAATCAGAGTCGCGGTTTTTATAACATCAACACGCCACTGGGCACTTTATGTCAATGAAATTCGTTTCACCTTTCAAATGTTCTCTTTAATGCTCTCTCTCTCTCCTCTCTCCCTTCCATGTCTTCACCACTGCCCTTTCTCACTGTTCACACAACTACCTTTATCACTACTACTACCTCTCACTCATCCACCAATCCACCTCTCCCCTCCCTTCCTCACCCTCCCCCATCCCACCCCACTCTTTTTCTTATGTCTCTGAAGGCTCTTTCTGGTTGGTCTGACAGAGGGGGAAAATACGCGAGTTTCTGAAGCAAGTTGTCAAGATAAAGGCCCGAGAAGACTTTGCCCTCGCCAGAATGAGCAAATCGATGCTGGCTGCTTTTTGTTCCCCTTTCATGTCCACCCTTTCCATTTCGTTGTTCACGTTGTCATGCCTTTCATGAGGCTTCTTCTTGTCCCTGGTTGTATCCCTGTTACTTTGAAAGCGTGGTAATCAAGCACTAGGCTTTCTCTTGTTCTCAGGTGTGTTCCTGTCGCTTTGAACTTGTAATCAAGCGTCAGGCCTCGTTTTGCTCCTATATTTATCACTATTGCTTTGAAAATATAGTTAATGAATATGCAGCTTCTTGTTCTTCAGTGTTATTACTTTGAAAATGTTGTCATCATGCCTGAGTTTTCTTCGTGTGTTTTAGTGTGTATTCCCCTAAACTGGAAAGTGTTGTAATCGGGGATGAGTCTTTTGCTTGTTCTAGGGTGTGTTCCCTAAAAATTTGTCAGTGTTGAAATCAAACTGCTTTATGTTGATCAAGCTATTTTTGTTCAATCTAATTTTCCCTGGGCCATTTTGCACGCTTCTGTTCCATTTCTTTTCTTTTTTTTTTTTTTTTTTAGTGTGGTATTATTTCTATTTGTCATTTTGTCTGTGTCATTCTTTCTTTTTGTCCATTTTCAAAAATCTGTATTTGTGTTCGTCCCGTCTATCTGTCCGTCCATCTATCTGTTTTTTCACATCTCTCTCCTACTCTGTCTGTCTGTCCTGTCTGTCTGTCTGTCTGTCTGTCTGTCTCTCTGTCTGTCTGTCTCTTTGTCTCTCAATCTCATTCTCTCTCTCTCTCTCTCTCTCTCTCTCTCTCCTCTCTCTCTCTCTCTCTCTTTCTCTCTCTCTTTATCTCTCTGTCCGTCTTTCTCTTTCTCTCTCTCTCTCTCTCTCTTTGTCTCTCTGTGTCTCTCTGTTCCTGTCTCTCCCCCCTCTCTCCCCCCTCTCTCTCTCTCTCTCTCTCTCTCTCTCTGTCACACACACACACACACACACACCACACACACACACACACACACACACACACACACACACACACACACACACACACACATGTGTATTGATGTGTTTTACATACTTTTGTGTGCTTGTGCTTTTGTGTGCTTGTGATCTTCTCTCGCCTCTCTCTCATCTCTCTCTCTCTCTCTCTTCTTCTCTCTCTCCTCTCTCTCTGTGGCGAGTGAGTGTGAGTGTGTGTGTGTGTGTGTGTGTGTGTGTGTGTGTGTGTTTGTGCGTGCGGTGCACGCTCGCGCGTGTGCGAATGCGCCATCAAGTGTGTGTGTGCCACTTGATGGCACAACGTGCACGCACGAACGTGGTGATGGTGATGTTGATAATGATGATAATACTGCTACTCTACCACTAATGATAACAACACCAACAACAACAAATCAGAACAACAACACAACACCAACAAACAACAACAACACGTACAACAATGAGAACTACCATACAAGAATACATCATGATCATCACCATGGTCATGATCATGATCCTGATCATCATCATATTATGCCTCCTCTCCTCCTCCTCCTCCTCCTCCTCCTGCTCCTCATC
>JADBJO010024541.1:15000-25042 GCA_016801955.1 Conus betulinus
CAAATGAAAACACACTGTGTGTCTAAACACATTATTTTGTCAGTTGTGGAAGTCTTTGGTGTCTGTGGTAGTGGTGGTGATGGTGATGGGTGGTTGGTGGCGGTCGTCGTGGTAGTTGTTTTCCTCCCTTGCTTGACTTTCATCAAAGTGAGTCGATGTAATCACACTGCTTCGATTGTCCACGTGTGTGTGTGTGTGTGTGTGTGTGTGTGTGTGTGTGTGTGTGTGTGTGTGTGTGTGTGTGTGTGTGTGTGTGTGTGGTGTGTGTACATAAGTGCATAAGTGTGTGCGCGCGCGTGTGTATGTGTATGCGTCTGTGTCTGTGTGTTTGTGTATGTGTGCGTGTGTTACCAAGTGAAACGTTCGTGTGTGCGGCTCTTGTTTTATTGAGCTCTTTATGAATATCCCTCATCATCATTTTTAAATCTGACTTTATCGACAGTAAGGTACCCAAGGTCTGACCAGCGCGTTGGGCTAATACGTACGTCAGACATCTGCCAAGTCGTAGCCACGAAACCCTCTTCTTCAATTCTCTCATCTTAGTCATGAATTCATTTCTCCATCAGCTTTACATCATGGGCAGTGTCTCAAAACTTAGCGGATGTGGTGTGTAGTGTATATGGACTAGTCCGCACACAGTGGCATCTCCTTGATGGAACTGAAACTGACACTAACGACAGTAAAGGTCCCCTAAAAATCACGGTAAGCATTGTATGATGAATCGCTTAATATCATTAATCCTTTTAGAACTGGGGAAAAATGCAGGTCAGATTTTGACGCTAATTAATTGCCGTACCTTCAAGAACAGAAAAGAAAAGAACGAGGAAGTAGATATTTATGACCCAGGTGTATACAGCAACATATTTGTACTTCTTCCTGTTCGAAGGTACAGTGGATAGTGTGTGTGTGACAATGTTAAGAGTACCCGCTTGTTAGGAGATCTGAGACATTCCACCATATTGCGTGCGCCAGTGTATAATTTAGTGTGCTCATGCATGGCGTTTGAGTCCGTGCGCGCGCGCGCGCGCGCGCATGTGTGTGTGTGTGTGTGTGTGTGTGTGTGTGTGTGTGTGTGTGTGTGTGTGTGTGTGCTCTTGTGCGCGCACGACTGTGTGGGTGTGCGCGCGCGTACGCGCGCGCGTGCACACTCGTGTGTGTCCATGTGTGTGTATGTATATGTGTATGGAGAGAGAGAGAGAGAGAGAGAGAGAGAGAGAGAGAGGAGAGAGAGAGAGAGAGAGAGAGAGAGAAATGAAATGAAATGAAATTTATTCAGATAGGCCACAGCCCCTTCTGAAGGGGGATTACATTCAAAACTCAGCATGATAAGTGTGACAACAACATCAACACAAAGTTTTACTAGAATATATGCGGAAAAAAAACAGCAATAAAATGATACTCAAATGGATGAATTACAATCTGCTACACATGTGCATGAAGTCTAATCTACTGACCCAAATTTTAATACCATAGTAGGATATCCATATCCATGTAATATTGGCATGTCAATACATTTGTTAGCTAACCATAAACAGCTCGCCTCTTAAAGGCTTTATATAAATACATGCATAAATTCCTCACAATAATTTTATTTTCATTCGTCATTAATAGTCACACAGAACTGACATGGATTTGCGTAATATTTACATGGAATATATCCCTGCCGTAGGTCACTGAAAGCAGAGCAGACGAACGAAGAGAAAGTGTATTTCATTATCATTTGCCTTTCCACATAGCGGGCATGTCCGATTGCGGTCAGAAAACTACATTATACCGTTGACGATGCATTGCTATATCTCAGACACCAAATCTGAACTTCGTCATATAATTTTTTATATGTCTGTCAATATCAAGTGAAAGATATGTTTCGCGCAATTATTAAATGATTTAAACGATCTGTACCATGTAAATCTATCACTTTCCAGAACACGTTCATGCCAGTTTTGCCATCTGTTATCAATAAGTCTTTGACGACACAATTGCAAAAAATATTTCATATTTCCACACCCTGGTTTAGCCACACAAATCCAAAACCATTTAGAAATAGGGTCTTACGAACATTTGACGCCCATGTGGTTTTTGCCTCGTGATTCCAACCAGAGTAACACTTTATAAGCTTTTAAAGGTAATCTGTTATCATTCATCCGTGATATCTTTAGCCAGTATCTGATACACTGTGTACACTGGAATTTATGTAAATAGGGTGACGTCCAGTATCTCCATAAAAACAAGATCATTAGGTGTTTTAATGTGGACTCCTAAAAATTCTTTAGAGCATACAAATGAACCTTTTCAACATGAACGGCGGCAGTGCCCAGTCCCCACTATAGAGAGCAGTTGGCTGCATCCGAGTATCAAAAATTGTTAATAATACAAGAGAGAGAGAGAGAGAGAGAGAGAGAGAGAGAGAGAGAGAGAGAGAGCGACGGAGACGGAGACAGACAAAAAAAGACAGAAAGACGGAGATAGACAGACAGACAGACAGACAGACAGAGATCTTTAATGGTCAGTACACTTTGTTCTCAAAAGACGTAAAACGGTCCCTTACCAGCTTCACCCTACTGGGATTAATCCTCAGGTCCCTAATTGTCACGTCACATCTTGACCACACAAACGCCGCTCTCTGACCCTCGACAGTTTCGACAACAACACCACTCAAGCAAACCGTTGTCCTGTCCAAAGTCAGTCACCGTGTCGGCAGTCTCTATGTCCGGCCAACCGTGTCATCTCTCCCTTAGATCTCCGAAATGGAAACAAAAAAAAAGGAAATAAAAAGGAAAACAATGTCTTTTTCCAGTTGAGTTCACCACGCTGTGTGGATGTGTGAAGTTCGGGGTAGATAGGAAAACAATGTCTTTTCCCAGTTGAGTTCACCACGCTGTGTGGATGTGTGAAGTTCGGGGGTAGATAGGAAAACAATGTCTTTTCCCAGTTGAGTTCACCACGCTGTGTGGATGTGTGAAGTTCGGGGGTGGATAGGAAAACAATGTCTTTTCCAGTTGAGTTCACCACGCTGTGTGGATGTGTGAAGTTCGGGGTAGATAGGAAAACAATGTCTTTTCCCAGTTGAGTTCACCACGCTGTGTGGATGTGTGAAAGTTCGGGGTAGATAGGAAAACAATGTCTTTTCCCAGTTGAGTTCACCACGCTGTGTGGATGTGTGAAGTTCGGGGTAGATAGGAAAACAATGTCTTTTCCCAGTTGAGTTCACCACGCTGTGTGGATGTGTGAAGTTCGGGGTAGATAGGGAAAACAATGTCTTTTCCCAGTTGAGTTCACCCACGCTGTGTGGATGTGTGAAGTTCGGGGTAGACAGGCAAGTCTGAAACATCCTTTGGAGGGGAGGGGTGGGGGGGGGGGGATGTTTCTTTTGTTTGTACTGTGTGCTCTGTGTGGTCGTTTCTGCTACCAGGTGATTTTGCTGTCGTTTGGAGTTATGGGCCGTGTCTGTATTTCATCATCAGAGCAAGAGTTATCCTACTTGTTTGCTATTTTACAGTACAAGAAAAAAAAAAAAAGATTTCACGAATGAAGCACGAATTGTCCCACGTGGATTGGGGAGTGGGGGGGGTGGGGGTGGAGGGGAGGGGGTAAGGGCACGGGGCAAGAGCAAGCGAGCGAAGGGTAATGGGGTGGTTGGAGCGGGGGGGGTGGGGGGGGGGGGGGGGGGGGCACGTAAGAAGAGCGATTTGGTAAGACGTTAAAGCTGGACGTTCAAGTAGGAACGTGCCCTGCTTATTATTAGTGATGTTATGAAATGAAAATGAAAATCATTGATATTATTATCCTGACTAGAGCTTAAAAGCTTCGCCACAACCGACACGGTGCTATCTTTCTGGAATGAGTGTGCTTTATGATCACATACAAGAACTAGAGTGTGCACGTGTGTGTGTGTGTGTGTGTGTGTGTGTGTGTGTGTGTGTGTGTGTGTGTGTGTGTGTGTGTGTGTGTGTGTGCGCGCGCGGCGCGCGGCGCGCGCGCGCGCGCGTACGTGTGTGTGGTATATATGTGTGTGTGTGTATGAGTGTGTGTGTTTGTGTGTGTGTGTTGTGTGTGTGTGTGTGTGTGTGTGTGTGTGTGCATGCGTGCGTGCGTGCGTGTATGGTGTGTGTGTGTGTGTGTGTCTGTCTGCTGTCTTCTGTGTCTCTGTGGTGTGTCTGTGTCTGTGTAAATATAACCAAACCCAAGGCAAAATGTACTGTCGAGCAAGTCAAACAAGAACTGCATAGCATCTTCATTCCATGTCATAAAACGACTTTGTTTTACAATGCCCGGTAATCAGTGGTTGCATGATTGTGTCATGAACGGCATTGAAATAACGGGGATGGGGGGGGGGGGGGCTATCTTTCTGGAATGAGTGTGCTTTATAATCACATACAACAAGAACTAGAGTGTGCACGTGTGTGTGTGTGTGTGTGTGTGTGTGTGTGGTGTGTGTGTGTGTGTGTGTGTGTGTGTGTGTGTGTGTATGGGTGTGTATGGGTGTGTGTGTATGTGTGGTGTGTGTGTGTGTGTGTGTGTGTGTGTGTGTGTGTGTGTGTGTGTGTGTGTGTGTGTTGTGTGTGCGGAATCAGCAGACCATCTCCAAAAGTGAAAATGATTCAGAGAAGAAGGGCGGAGAGAGAGAAGAGAGAGAGAGAGAGAGAGAGAGAGAATGCGAATACACGAATATCTTAATGAGGGTAAATAGATAAAAGCATTTGTGAATCAAACAGTAAAGATAATGAAAAAAAAGAACTTAAAACAACCAGCAACAAAGCTAGATATTTGTATGTATACATGTATGTATGTATGCATGTCTGTATGTATGCATGTCTGTATGAATGCATGTCTGTATGTATGTCTGCATGTATCTATGTATGTATGAGAGAGACAGACAGACAGACAGATGGACAGACAGACGGGACAGACAGACAGACGGACGGACGGACAGACACAGCTGGCTTTCTACCCTGAAGGTGTTGACCCTAAAAACACCCGGACTGACATACGATCTCTGGCGCTGTCGCCCGCTGTCACCTCTAAGCCCAGGATTTATGTCCGTCTGATCAACAACCCCCCCCCCCCCCTTCCCTTTCAAAGGCGGCACCGTGCTTTTCGGTGATTGGTCTCAACACTGCGCGCCCCCCCCCCCCCCCCCCACAACCCCCACAACCCCCCGCCCCCTCCTTTTTTTTCTGTCCCCCTCCTGGTTAAAAAGAACGTAGGATATCGGCAGCAAATCGAAAGTGCTTCTCATGTTCCACGCTTGAAAACAGCATGAGGCCATGGCACCCTGTTTATATGGAAATACCTCCAGACATTCTATTCTCCGAGGGAGGGAAGGGGGATGGAAGAAGTATGGGGAGGGTGGGGGTCGTGCCTGTGAGAGAGAGAGGGGGAGGGGGGAGGGGGGGAGCTGGAGGGGAGGGGAGGAGAGGGAGAGGGAGGGGAGAGGGGAGAGTGGGAGAGAGAGAGAGGGGAGAGAGGGGAGAGGGGAGAGGGGGGGAAGGGGAGGGAGAAAGAGACAGAGACAGACAGACAGACACAGACAGGACAGACTTACCCAGACCCAGCCTTACCGCCAGCCAAAGGGCGATATCAGGGCTATCAGGGCATCACCTTTGTTGAAATCAACTCTCAAAATAATTTTCAAAGAACACACACACACACACACACACACACACACACAAACACACACACACACACACACACACACAACACACACACATCTCTTTACAACCAGATTTTCTAAGAACACACCCAGAAGTCCCTAAAAAAAATTTTCAACCGTAGCCTCTTAGATCAGGTGAAAAATGATTTTGTTCTTTAGAACTCAATAAACAGATCAGGAAGAACATCTTTGAACAAGATTTTTATGGAGTCTACCATAAGGTGTTTATGTCTTAACATTATATAAATTTCAACACTTTTTTCGAAACAGTTTTTCACGTGAATGGTACATCACATTGAACACACCGCGGAACTTCTCTTTTTTACAGATATGAGTGGGTGTAAAAAAGAGTAGCCTGTAGCAGGTTGGAGTGTGGGGGGGGGTGGGGGGTATGAGACTTGGGGGGGGGGGGGGAAGGAGGGGAGTGTGAAGACGATGGTGGAGGAGTGGCTGCTGCAAACAGTTGATGTTTCATCGCGGCAATTCGCTGACTACTGCACCAAAGAATGTTTCGCTCACTACTGCACCAAAGAATTGCCTGGCGTGTGTGCACACGCAGTGTACAAATGACAATCACTTCAGAGGAGCATTGTTATACTGCGCGCTCTGCAACAAACCAGGACTTAAAACTATACTCCGGCTAATCCCTCGTCGTGTATTCGTACTCAGTTTATTTCATGTGTGCAGTCGAGTCTGTTTGGGAAGGAAGCGGAGAGAAAGACACGAGAGAAAGAAAGACTGAGAAAGCACACAAACGTTAGCTCTCCTCCCCTCCCCCCCCCCCCCCATCCACGCCCCCCCCCCCCCCCCCCCTAAAAAATATTAGTAATAAAAAGAAATACGACCTGGAAATGTTCGTATTTTCACCACAGTCTTCAGTCTTTAACCAACTAAAAAACGTGGTCTGCGAGCGATGAAGTGTTTGTTGGTAGTAATTCGGGAAACTGGGGAATGACAAATGAAACCGGAAAACACGTGAAAACGACAGTAACAGAGTCAGTTTTCATTAAACAAGTATGACGACGACAATGGAAAAGGCCTGTTGGTTACGAATGGCCCGCAGAGGTCAAGTGGGTTAGCCTCCTGAACTCTCAGTCTGACAGTCCTGATGGAAGTGGCCACCAAACATTCCCCCAATGTAAAACCCCTCCACCACTGCCTTGAGAAGGTAATGGGTATCGCCAAACACTTCCCACAATTCTCTTCAAAGAAAGTGAGCACCACCAAATTTTGTTTCTACTGCCCCGGAGAGAGGAAATGGGCCACAACCATTAAATTCCCCCCTCCTCCCCCCCCCCTCCCCCGTTTTCCCTGCTATCCCTAGCAGGCATGGGCATTCCCAAACATTTCCCGACTGTTCTGGTGTTCTGAGTGAAAAGGGTACCATCCAATACTCCTCACTGTACTGCGAGGGGAGGGGCACGATCAGGCATTTCCTCACTGACCTTAGTGGAGAAGGTATACAGTAAATGCCCTCAGGCCTTCCCTCGCTGCCCTAAGAGGAGAAGGCATACAGTAACATGCCCTCAGGCCTTCCCTCGCTTGCCCTAAGAGGAAGAAGGCACATACAGTAACATGCCCTCAGGCCTTCCCTCGCTGCCCTAAGAGGAGAAGGCATACAGTAACATGCCCCTCAGGCCTTCCCTCACTGCTCTCTAAGAGGAGAAGGCATACAGTAAACATGCCGCAGGTATTCCCTCACTGTTCTAAGAGGGAGAAGGCACATTCCCTCACTGTTCTAACAGGAGAAGGCACATTCCCTCACACTGCCCTAACAGGAGAAAGGCATACAGTAACATGTCCCCTCACTCTGATGGACATCACCCAACATTTTTCCCCGCTGCCCTGGGAGGAGATAGCCACAATGAAAAATCACCTCTACCCTGAGAAGAGATGAGCATTACCAAAGATCCCCACTTTCCTGAAAAAGATATGAGACATTAACCAAAGATCCCCTATATCCTGAAAGAGATGAGCATTTGCAAAGATCCCTTCTTCCCTGAAAAGAAAATGAATATTACCAAAGATCCCCTCTTCCCTGAAAAGAAAAGCTTTACCAAGATCCCACTGACCCTGAAAAAAAAGAGGAGCATACCAAAGATCCCCTCTTTCCTGAAAAAAATATGAACATTACCAAAGATCCCCTGTATCCTGAAAATAAATGAGCATTACCAAAGATTCCCTCTACCCTGAAAAATAGATGAGCTTACCAAAGAATCCCCGTCGCCCTGTAAAGAGATGAGCGTTACCAATATCCCCCTCTACCCTGAAAAGAGATGAGCATGATCAAATATCCCCTCTACCCTGAAAAGAGATGATGAGCATTACCAAAGATCCCCACTACCTACCCTGAAAAGAGGTAAGCATTACCAAATAGCCCCTCTGCCCTGAAAAGAAATTAGCATTACCAAATATCCCCCATGCTCTGAAACGAGATTAGCCTTACCAAATATCGCCTCTCTACCCCTGAAAAGAGATGAGCATTACTAAAGATCCCCACTACCCTGAAAAGAGAATGAGCATTACCAAAGATCCCCACTACCCTGAAAAGAGATGAGCATTACCAAAGATCCCCACTACTCTGAAAAGAGATCATCTTTACAAAGATGCCCTCTACCCTGAAAAGAGATTAGCTTTACCAAAGATCCCTGTTGCCCTGAAAAGAGATGAGCTTTACCAAAGATCCTGTTGTTGCCCTGAAAAGAGATGAGCATTACCAAAGATCCCCGTTGTCCTGATAGATGATGGGCACCACAAAGGTCCGTACTGTCCAGAGAACGGACGGATGCCATCAGTTTTCTGAATACTGTGAGTACGGGTGGTCGGGTTAACCAAAATGGGTGTGGGGGGGGGGGTGGGGGTGGTGGTATCTTTTTTTGTGCATGTCTGTACGGACCCTTATTGAATATAAAGGAAGGAAAAGGAAGAAGAGAAAAATAGATAGAAGGGAAAAAAAATGGAACAACAGGAAAAAAAAAAAAGAAGAAGAAAAAAAAAAACAGACCCAAAAAAAAAAAATAGCGGAACAGACGGAGGCAAATGTGGATCACAAGAAGAGATCGCCTCATTGAAATCTGAAAAGTGTCTTTAACCTCTCTTTCCTTGAAATCAAAGAATTAAAGGGGGAGGGAGCATTTTCCAATAAACGACACCTGATCTTAAAATGGTGATAATGCGGACTATCGTGCGTGGATCGATTTGCGGCGCCCAAAGTTTCAGCTAAAGGCGTTGTAGTAAAAAAAAAAAAGACGTTACAATAACTCTGTCAGCCTTTTTGAAGGTGTATTACATTTCACATCAGCCATAAAATGCAACAGTTTGTCCTTTTTCCCAGTGTGTTGGCCCAATGACTGATTTTACGAGCATTAAATACGTTATAACACAATGACGGTTGTAAATGGGTGTATTCTCTAGCTCTCTCTCTCTCTCGCTCCTCTCTATCTACTCCTCTCTCTCTCTCTCTCTCTCTATCTCTCTCATGGACGACACACACACACACACACACACACAACACACACACACACACCACACACACACACACACTCTCTCTCTCACTCCTCTCCTCTCTATCTCTCTCTCTCTCTACGTCTCTATCTCGCTCTCTCTCTCTCTCTCTCTTTCTCTCTTTCTCTCTCTCTCTCTCATACATGCACGCATGTACATACACCACACACATAGATTTATATATATATATAATATATATATATGTACATGTATATATATATATGTAGGTATGTAGGTATATATGTGTGTGTGTGTGTGTGTGGTGTGTGTGTGTGTGTGTGTGTGTGGTGTGTGTGTGTGTACATATACATGTACATATACATGCATGCGCATGCGCGTGTGCACACACACACACACCACACACACACACACACACACACCACACCAACACACACACGCACACACACGCGCTCTCGCGCGCTCGCGCGCACGAAAACACACACTCGAATACACTTGCACGAATGCATGCGCACGCTCACATGCACAGTCACATACGCTCATACACTCTACGTGCACGCATGCTATAACACGCACAACTTTTCAGGAAAACTTGTTCATTGTGTATTCTGTTTGACCTTCTTTTCGATTGAAAGTCGCGTGTCCTAGATCGCCTTTTCATGACAGGAGACCACTTAAACGACCATCAATGCATTCCTCGCAAAGGAGAAAGCTAGTCTGGCCCGCTATACAACAACATCCGCCAGGAGACCCTTGTTGTGAATCATGCCGTCCCAAGCCCGGATAAGAGGCGAAGAGTTGGGCATGGTGCCAGCTAACCCTACCCAGTAAAAACCACCACAAGCACAAAAAAACACCAACCAAAGATAAAATCGCACCTCAGCCCTGGGAAGAATGGGTCTTCGACAAGAAGATGTAATGACGCCA
>JADBJO010024542.1:0-5000 GCA_016801955.1 Conus betulinus
ATTTCTCATTTCTGTTAGACATTTGTGAAGATTTAGTAGGTAACCAGTGTGTTGCTGGTTGTAGACTTTCTGTTGGGAGGGGGTGGGTGGGGGGGGGTCATTTCAGAATAGCTGAACAAACAATTATTGAGACTAGTTAGCGTTACAAAAGCAATTCTTTCACGTCCAAAAGTCAGGGCATGCGTTATTTTTGTCGTCTTCATAGTACTGTGCCTATGACAACCTCACCCCCACATGTCGCAGATTATCTGAAGAGGACAACATCACCCCACAGGGCACAGTGGCAGGGAGGAGAAGAGGTCAACATCACCCCACAGGGCACAGTGGCAGGGAGGAGAAGTGGTCAACATCACCCCACAGGGCACAGTGGCAGGGAGGAGAAGTGGTCAACATCACCCCACAGGGCACAGTGGCAGGGAGGAGAAGAGGCAGACAGAGGAAGAGGTAGGGCTGCACAGAATGACCACAGAGGGAAAGTTATCAGTGAGTCAGTACTGCCTCCTGTGACCAAGGCTGACCTTGAATGGTGCATTCTAATTGACCAGGGCGGCTGTATGGCTACATCAGTGTTGCTTGTGGCTGTGTAGACCAATGCGACAGTGACAATCTACACCATAATGGTGGCGCCTGTGTGGAATATGGTCTGTTGGTTTACCGTACTTCAATCTGTGTGAGCGCCTTTCTTCTCTGCTGTGCATGACATCTCCCTGTGTATTAGATGCTGGTTTAGGGCAGCGCTCCGCCTCGCAAGTTCCGTTCAAGGCTCGGCATCGAAGCCAACAGCTCTCTTGTCTTCCCATGCAAAGTTGTTTGTGTCATACCTAAGGGCGGCCGGCTGGTCTCCTTTCGGATGTCAGATCACTGTGGGGAATGTCTCCCTGGATGCTACATCTTGCATGTCGTGA
This sequence comes from Conus betulinus, assembly GCA_016801955.1. Classification (NCBI taxonomy): domain Eukaryota; kingdom Metazoa; phylum Mollusca; class Gastropoda; order Neogastropoda; family Conidae; genus Conus; species Conus betulinus. The sequence continues at coordinate 906 of JADBJO010024542.1, forward strand.
ATGTGTGTCAGTAAGCCAAGTGTGCTTTGCCTGGCAGGATCTTCAGGCTCAGGAAGCCGTCGTGAAAACAAACCTCAGCGTTGGACACTGTCTTACACAGACATGCTCACGACATGATGGCTGCTTCTCGTGTGGAGCATGTCTAGTCTTCTCTCCTGCCTGGTACAGGTTGTCCGTATGCCCAGTGAATCATCAGTACTGTCTCAGTATCACCTACTGGGGTTAAAGAGGTAGGCAAAGCCACAGAAAAAAAGTAGGTAGATGGAAAGATCTGTTTCTAAACCTCTTTAGTAGTATAGTAGTTCACTACAGTAACATAGTGATTAACTACGGGTTGTTTCTATTTTTTTGTTCGTTTATTTGTTTGCTTAATGGCCTCTTTACTTGACGAAATCAATTGCGATTTTAACATGTTAAGTACTCTCTCTTCTAGCGCTTTTTTGTCGTTTCTTCATGACCACAGTCCACAAGTAGAGAAATGGGCAGAGAGCCGAGCCCAGAGGTAACCCAAATACAACCATGGCGTCATGGATGTCGTTTAGTCCTGGGATATCGTGTGTGGCCAGTACCGTGACAAAGCCGAGAACAAGCCAGCTGGCACTGTTTGTGGTCGCCACTTTTCTTATTAGCTGCACTGCAGAATACACTGACCTTAATGAGGAATTCAGCATTACTCTGAGTTTTAGGTGTTCGCCTGTAGATTACGATTTGGCCAACCATTATTGTCAGGTAAGTGATGAAGTTAATAGTTATAACCATATTCGACCACTGGAATTCTTTGTTTGCCTTATATTGATTAAATAATGCCATGCTACACAAACCAGATTGACCTTGGCGCTCCCAGTGTGACAGCCCAGGAAGCAATGGTATCAAGGACATCAGGGTTCCAGCACACCATGGTACTATGAAAGCTGATGGCAGTGAAATTGACTTCAGCAGACAGGAGTCCTTACCAAAGCAAATGACGATGATGTGATCCACAGTGAGGAACCCCATGATTAAAAGTGACACCTCACTGGACAGATGAAAAAGAAATTTGGCAACTTTACAAGGCAGACTGTTGACCCATATCTTTTCAGAGTGGACATAACCATCATGAACCATCTCATTAGCTGCTAAAATGATACTGACATGGCACCCCGCACAAGACTGAGCAAACAGCAAATGAACAACCATCAACACATTGCTTTCCAATTCTCCTCTGAATGTCAGAAGACTGACAATGCCAGCCCCAGTTTCCTAATGTGGCGCACCCACTGACCATCCCAAAGAAAACTCTGTACAATTCAGATGGCATCAGTTTTTTTGTGCATGAAGGGAATACAGTATGGGGAGCAGAGCACTTTATTTGATCCAGCTGTTCTGGGAAGTAAGTTTGGACAGCAGAACCTGTAATCTGAAGCAAAGATATGTTGTAAATAATCAGCATCTGATAACAAATCCAAAGGGAAATCCTCAACTGGATTAAATCTGATATCAACTTCACGCAGATGTGGCATGTTTTTAAAACCTTTCTGTCCAATGATTTTAATGGCGGAAAAGGAAAGATTAAGATGGATTACCAGAGGCAAAAAAATAACAGTTCGCTGTTCAGTACGGTAAGATCCGTCTCCGACACATCAATCAGCGTCAGTGAATAATGAATATGTTTGATCATGTGTGTTTATTGAGTTCGACCTGATAGGATTCTTTGCCAATTTTATTATTTTCAAATTTTGTAATGCAAGAAAATCTAGCATGTCAAGATGTTCACACAGTTGCTTGTTAGGTCAATGAATTGTAAGTTAGGAAATAGCGTGCCTGATACATTAGAAATAAAGCAGCGAGACAGAACAAGACGAATGAGGTAGACGTTAGTGTTAAAATCATACAACGACATCCCTGATCCTGAAGCATCTACATGCGGAGCTCTGAGAAGAGATCCACTGGAAAATGGTTTTCCGCAAAGGAAGGAGTGGCCTTGACATGCACAACCTTCAGGACAGGTCGTATCACACATCAGTTCATCATCACGATGTGGGCACTGGCCCCAGCCATCACACAGATGATCTCCATGGAGACAAATTCTAGATGCACGGCATTGGAACAGTCCAGAACATGGAGCATTGTTACAGTCCTGCTCGTCCTCTCCATTGACACAGTCATAGAATCCATTGCATTGAGTGTAGACAGGAAGACAGTACAGCCACTCAGATGGACAACGATAGTGAGTGTCAGGACAGGGTTCTTCAGTTTCCATCACCTGTTGTGAAAAATAGCCAGTACCATCCAAGTTAACATATATTCGTTGTGTCATGTCCACGTCTCTATTTTGAATGCAGTATGTACACAAAAACAAATATTTTCCAGTCTCATCAGAATCATCCACACAATCAGAGTACTCATTACAGCGTTGACTTAATAAAACACACTGACCATTAGAACATCCAAACTCTGGACAAGAGAGGGTGTTCACAAAATGATTCATCACTGTTGTCTGGACAGTCCTGTATGAAGTCACATACTACAGTGTAATGCTGAAATGTGACATCATCATTGCAACGGAACATGCTGTGTTCATAGATAACATTTATCTCAGCAAATGGTAACATGTTGTCACGCTTAGCAACCGAATTCAGGAACAAATCATCTTTAGAATAATTAGACTTCCAACGGCAAATGTCGAGCTTAAAATTCAAGAACGTGTGAACCACGTGACTATTTGAACACACCATTAAACGCTGCCTAGTCTGTGTGAATGCTGACTGTGTGTTTGATTGGCCCGGCCTAGTGTGTGTGGAGAAAACACTGCAAATGGTTGTAACTTCAATTCGCATTGTGCTGAATGTGTATACGACTTAAAATGATTTTCACGAAAACCATTTGATAACCAATACCCTGCTTGAGACATCCGTGATGCGAGGTATTCCTTATACCTGAAATGATTCATGTTGTATATCATAGTATTGTCAGACCATTTACGGAATCTACTGTACATAAAAGGTACCATGTGCCAACCTGCAGAGTAACCCAGCAGGACATCAAATTGGAAATAATATTTGTAGAACGGTAGGGAGTCTGTCACTTCTTTCCGAGTTCTTAGAGAAGCCAGTCGGTAGCCATATTTCCTACATTCACGGAATATCTGTTCAGCCACTGAGAAGTCGGACAAGACCAGCTTAAAACATTTGTGAGTTGACGCCACCATCCCCTGACACTCAGGACTGCTGAAAGGACAGTGTTCTGTTTCATCCCGTCCGTCTTCACACTCTGTTTTTAGATTGCACTGCAGAAGGGATGAAAGTTGGAATAATTAACGACAGAACAGTTGAACAACCCACTGTGTATTTTATAGGGATGTCCAGAGACAAGATAAACAGAAAAGGCCATTTTGAGGAAGTTTAGTCTAAAACCACCATGAATAAAGTGTATTCTGATATATGAAGCTAGGAATATGTAGGCTGGCGTGGAACGCGCGGTACTCACATAAGCGCCGAATACTTGAAAAGTGTCACGTTTCTTGTAAGTCACTTGTATTAGACCCCTGTCATCATCGGGACGAAGTGTGTATGACTGCTGAACACTAAGCATGACGACACATCTTGAATGCAACGTCAGTTCTGTGCTGAAGGGAATTCTGTTTGCCACGTACGGTAAGGTTATATATCCAGAATGATTTGTGACACATCGCAAAAATGAATTATTATAACTTATTGCTTGAAAGTTTATTGTAGCAGTCGGTTTGTTCCTGATCATCACCAACATCACATTTGCAGGTGACTCAAAAAGCAAATCTTCAAGGCCATGATGTTCACATTCCAGATGTACTTTAGAAAAGCTTAGTTTTAATAGCACATCGATAGTCCAGGTCTCTCTGTCATCGAGACCACACCAGTATACTGTTTGTTGAACATGAACACGAACATACCTACCCTGTTTCACCTTCACGTGCAGGTTACAGAACACAGTGGAACCCCCACACAGCCCATATACTACTCTCCGAGGCACCATAAGGGGTTTCAAGGTGAAGTGGCCACAATCAGACGCGTTTTTCTGTATAAATGGTGTGCGTGTGTCGTTTTTGTTTCATGAAAAAGTGTGCACCTGGACACCAGT
>JADBJO010024542.1:15000-20000 GCA_016801955.1 Conus betulinus
AAAGTAAAACCCCTCAACAATCGCCCAGTGGTTTCTGGAACTGTTCAGTGGATAATTATTCCAGTTTTCAACACCACTTGGAATGCAACGTGAAGACAGAGTGTGAAGATGGACGGGACGAAACAGAACACTGTCCCTTCAGCAGTCCTGACTGTCAGGGCATGATGGCCATGTGTGGACGGTGCTACTCATTTGTATGGAAGCCCCTTGGATTCAATCGTCATGGTGTAGATGTCAACGACGTTATCAACGAACAGTGCCATTTTTGGGGGTGAGGTAAACTGGCCTGTCTGTGTGTTTGACTGGCTTGGTGTAGTCCTTAATACAACAGGACTTCATGGGCGGAGTTTGAATCGATTTTGGGTTGGTATGATCTCCAACGACTTGTCCTTGCCTCCCTCCTATGTACTGGCATGAAATTTTGCAGAGCAAATCTGTGATTTTTCATTCGTCCCGAACTGAACTTGATTCAATCATGCACACTGGGACTATAGTTTGTTACCAATTAATCTACTCCAGATTTTTTTTCATACGCGCGCGCTTTGGCTGCGTGATTCCACAGGAAACAACAATGGTTCGTACGGTCTGTGCATTCTCAACGAATAGGACCCGTGCAGAGTCAGTTTATGCAAAGCCGGTTTCTTCACTAAGCATCACCCATTTATCGGCTTGGCGACGAGAACATGTGACGTCGTGCCATGGTGGTCATGTGACATACACATTTCTTCTGTGTGGCTTTCATCAGTTACAAGGATGTAGCCAGGAATACACATCTTGCCATTTTCATCTTCATAAAATCCATTCACATATAAAGAGAGGATCACACACAATGTTAATCCCAACATTTACATGCAATGATCAAATCATCGCACTGTCATACACACTGGTGTGCAATTTCATATCTGATTGTCAGGACAGCAGTGACGAATCATTCTGTTCCCATCCTATTTGTATCAACAAGTTCACATGCACTGATGGCCAATGCATTTCGTACACTAACGTTTGTGATCAGACACCCCAGTGCCCAGATCACTCTGAAGAACGGAACTGTGATTCATATAAAGTAAGGCATATAGAGGAGTCGTTTTTTCCTTCCCCCGCCCTGGTCAATTTTGATGGCATCATTAAATTTTAACTCAATTCAAATGGATTCCAATGAGTCCTGTCCCTCACAGCCATTACCGTTGTCCAGGTGACTTCAATGACTGCCTGCCTGTCTACACACGATGCATGGAATGTACGACTGTTTGGACCGCATGGATGAAGAGGAATGTGACGACATGATGTGTCCAGGATTTTTCAGATGCAGAGCATCCACAACCTGTCTACACATTGACCACCTGTGTGATGGCTGGCCTCACTGTGCAATGCATGATGATGAAATAATTTGTGACACAAGTTGTCCAGTTGGCTGTCTGTGTCAAGGTCACACGTTCCGTTGTCCCCAGCCTTTCTCCACGTCACGGTTTCCAGACATTCGCTCTTTGGATGGAACCAGTTCTGGAATAACACTTTCTGATGTGAGTCAGAATGCTTACCTCATCCACCTTTGTTCTTGCTCAGTGTTCCTTGAAAGTCATGCCTGTGATAAAATTGTTAAACCTGAGGTTCTTTGACCTCAGAGGGAACAAGTTGAAACAACTCAACATGACTACTTTTCTTGAATTGCACAATTTACAAACATTGTCACTTTCCCATAACCCTATCGTCTCCCTTTACACTGATATATCATCTGTTGTTCAGAATCGTAACCTTATGTCAATAGATCTGTCATTTGCCGCACTGACAGTGTTTGATTCTAGAGTCTTTATGCCATTCATCAACCTACGGAAGCTCAATTTAACGCTAAATGATATTCATACCATCAAACCCAGTGGATTTCAGTTCACACCACAGCTAATTGAAACTTTACATAGAGGGCAGCCCAGTTGAAATATTTCCGCTGGACATGTTTAAATATATTTACTCTTTTGGTGTGTTGTTTGGACGGACAACTATAAGATATGTTGTCCCCAAATTCTCTTCAGTAATTTTTAAGGACGCCTCTTGTCATGCCCCCAGAGACGAACTTTCCTCATGTGAAGATCTGTTACAATCATGGGTCTATCGGGGGTTTTCTTTGGCTGACTGCTTGTCTGTCGATGAGTGGTAATGTCTTCTGTTTCTGTGCACGTGTGATAGCAAAGAGCATGACTTCGTCAAGTGGATTCAGTGTGTTTGTCCTAAACCTTACGATGGCTGATTTTCTGATGGGTGTCTACATTGCAATCATTGGAATAGCTGATGAACAGTTCCGTGGCAGATATCTGCAGTTTGATGACACGTGGAGAGACAGTACAGTCTGCAAGATGGCTGGTTCTCTGTGTCTGTTGTCCTGTGAAGTGTCTGCTCTGATCATTTGTCTGATCACATTGGACCGTTTTCTGGTCCTCCATTTTCCATTTAGCACCTTGCGATTTAAGAGACTGTCAGCAGCACTGGCCTGTCTGACGACTTGGACAATTGGTTGGATTCTGATCTTACTGCCTTCACTCCCCATGCTGTCACATTGGGAATTCTACAGCCAGACAGGCATCTGTATTCCATTACCAGTAACGAAACAAGACTTTAAAGGAAAAACAATATTCGTTCAGTTTACTAATCGTCCTTAACTTCATTCTCTTCTTATTTATCTCTGTTGGCCAAGCACTTATCTACCGATCTATCCAGGACAATGCTTTCAAGACCAACACGACCAAAGTATCACGGGACATGACCATCGCCCGGCGACTGATCACTGTTGCAGTGACAGATTTCATGTGCTGGTTTCCCATAGGACTGTGTGGAATGTTGGCACTGGCTGGTACTCCCATTCCTGGTGAGGTGAACGTGGCGCTGGCGATATTCATATATTGCCTCTGAACTCTGCTATCAATCCCTTCATGTATACCTTCAACACACTGGCAGAAAAACGGAGGCGATCCAATGAAGCCAAACTGCTACAATGGCTGGAAATCTCACTCTGAGATAACCCTCGCTTAGCACACTGTGGCACAATAAGTACTGTACGAACAGATACAAAAATACAGTCGCTTCGAGTACTTTCTTTTCATGTAGTGTAATTAGTCACACAAAGTGTACACATCTGGACATTAGATTCCTTTAATGACAGGAGCTAAATACATTAAAACAGTGTTAGGAAAAACGCAGCATTCTTCTCAAAACTAGTATAGTGGAGTGTACGGGAATAAGGGGAGGGTGGGAGAGAGGGACACAATACTGTGGCAGAACAAGAAGTAGCGGGGGACTGCTACCTGTTATTGTGGAATACTTCCTGGGTTACACATCAGTCCAGCAAAACTACTAAAATTTTAAGAGAATGTCGCCTCAACATGAAAAAGGCAACAGAAGTCTCTGGCAAACAAATGGCGTCCAACCTACTGACGTAATGCATGACGCCCTGCTTTGTGAGGCCGACAACAAGCCCACCATGTTCCCAGTCACAAGGCACACAGGGAACACTGTCATTGTCATGGCCGCCCCTAGATTTCCGTCAACAGCCTGGCCGCTTCCCTCTTAGGCGAGGTTCAAGTGTCATTCTCTTGGAATGATCCCCCCCACCCCACCTCCCAGTTTGGAGGGGTGGACATGCCTGACACCCTGTGCCCAATAGTGATCACAACGTGACGCTGGTAAATAGTTTCATTAGGCATCGCCGTGGGAAAGAGGCGAGCTTCTGGATCACCTTGTCGTCCACACCAGGAGGTGATGTCTGTAGATCACTGCCTTGCTGCTGCATTGTGATGGTGTTGACACAGTGCCCGGCTTCACAGTGGGTGTGATCGTCACTGTGATGACGTTGTCAGCACTTCTCTCTGGTGCTGCTGCTGCTGCTGCAGGTGTTGTTGGTCCTGGGCAGAGAAGGGCACCTCTCCCAGGTGTTGCTGCTGCTGCAGGTGTTGTTGGTCCTAGGCAGAGAATGGCACCTCTCCCAGGTGTTGGCTGGTGCTACAGGTGTTGCAGAAAACAGTCGCCTCTGTATCGTGAGTTGGGCGGTGGCCTCACCGTTGATGCAGGACGACTCTGACCCGTTGTTGCTGTCTGACTTGTGGTCATCACCTCTGGCTTGTTGCACGCTGCAGGTTGGTGTGCAGGAGACGTGTGGTCACCGCTGACAGCATGGGACTGGTCAGAGGGTGAGAGCCCTGTGTTATTGTGGGCTGGACTGATTTGCCACACGCAGATTCATAGGTCGGATTGTAATGTAACTCGCCTGAGCTTGGCCAGGTTTGATAACTTGTCATGGGATTTCCTAATTTCTCGTGTACCAATATTTAAGTGCATACGCAATCTGGTGTGTACAGTTACCAAAAAGCAAAAACAATCTAAAAACAAACAAATAACTCTCTCTCTCTCTCTCTCTCTCTCTCTCTCTCTCTCTCTCTCTCTCTCTCTCTCCTCCTCTCTCTCTCTCTCTGTACTAGTGTTTCTTCACCCCAATCAGCACCCCTAACATTGTGTTTGCTTTCACTTTCCTCCCTCCTGAACTGACACATTAAAGTACACATTTCCATGAGAAATCGAATTAGTTTGTCTGCCAGATATATAGAGGGATTGTCTGCCAGATATATAGAGGGATTTCCCCTCTAATGTTTGGAGGTGATATTGGTCTGAACCGAACGATGTCACTCGAACTCTGCTCTTAGGAATGTACACCCCATCAGCTTAAATCCATATATTGCAGATCTTTAGGAACGTCATGCCAGGGTTGTCGTGTTTTAGAGCTGCTCAGAGACACTGAATCTTTCATACACAGCAGACAGCAGACAGGGTATTATCTGGTCAGAGCGATGATCAATGGAATCTTTCACACACAGCAGATAGGGTATTATCTGGTCAGAGCGATGATCAATGGAATCTTTCATACACAGCAGACAGAGTATTATCTGGTCAGAGCGATGATCAATGGAATCTTTTCATACACAGCAGAGTATTATCTGGTCAGAGCGATGATCAATGGA
>JADBJO010024542.1:22500-25041 GCA_016801955.1 Conus betulinus
AAGAAAGTCTTAGTTGTTGTTTGGTTTCTTTAGTAAAAATAGGAATCCATAATTTGAGGGTAAAATTGAAGACCTGGTTCCCAGCTCATGTCTTCAACTTTAGTCACAAACTCATATTTAGATGAAATGAGTCTTGACAAGAGAAAAAAACAAGTATGTGACAGTTTATGTCCCTAAAACTGTTTTCAGTTCCCAAGGCATTAAACAGATTGAAAAACAAAACTCTCTAAATACCCCAACTTAGGAAGGAAAGGCCAAGTACAATCAATTTTTCATTCTGTTGCCACAACAATCATCGAAGCCACAAGCTGTAAAGCTATCGGCTATCATGCTACAATCATCATTGAGGTGAAGAGGCGCTGGTGCTATTGTTATTCTTACTGCACTGTTGTTGCTACTGGTGTTGCTGCTCTGCTGCTGCTGTTGGTTTTGTAGATGTTTTTTTGTTGATTTACTGACTAAATTAACAGGGAAAATAGAAATGTTTCTTGACTGAACATGAAGGACACATAGCTAAATCCAAAAAATGAACAAGTAAATGAATGCAAATGCGAGCGTCCCCCCCCTCCCCCCCCCCTCCGTGTGTGTGTGTGTGTGTGTGTGTGTGTGTGTGTGTGTGTGTGTGTGTGTGTGTGTGTGTGTGTGTGCGTGTGTGTGTGTGTGTGTGTGTGAAGATGAAATTCAATGAGGTATGCAGTTTGCTAGATATGACTTACATTCAATGAATACATGTGACAGCAGAATGAAGGACACAGGGTGGCTGAGGAAGAAGACTGGTGTTTGTTACAACGCCATCACCTGACGACAAGCAGTCAGCGCTGACTGCAGCAGACGACTTTACCGGTAGCAAGTCTTCATTTCTGTGCTGACCACTATTTCTTCAGCGCTGTAAGGCGCTATCACCCATTCCACTCTTTCTCCACCTCCTCCTTTCATCTCGCAGCCATTGTCAGCGCCCCCTCTCCCACACCCCCCTCTTCCCCCGCCTCGTCTCCTGCCCTCTTTCCCCTCTGACTGCAGCACTCTGCAATATTCTGACCTTAACAACTGATGGCCTCTCTGCCAGTACCGGAAAGCCCACATGCGAACTTCTTGACATGAAAACGCATCCTTATAGTGCATTGAAAACGCTCGTCATCTGCATGACGTAATGTTTTGCGTATATTTGTGTGACGCAGTGTATTTACGTAGCATGCCTGGCACCTAAAACATATCTATGGAGTTCTATACTTAGTAACATATTGTTTTTAATCTCCGCCTCTAGCAGAAATCATATTGAATTGTCTAGTATTCATGAAAATTAATTTAGCTTGCAAAGTGAGATGACTGCAGGCGGAAATCTAAACAAATCTTAAATATAATGTCAGCAAACCGCCAAGAGAAACGTGGACAAACGAGCCTAAGATGTCGAAACGTTTTTTTGTGTTTTGTCTTGTGACTCGTTTGTCCACGTTTCTCTTGGCAGTTCGCTAACATTTATTGACAATTAGTTTTGTTATATTTTAATTGTGTATACACGAATTTATTCTATTTATTCATTCTTGCATAAAGTATCATACACATATCTTTTTATCACTGCAGAACCCAATAACCATAAAATGATGATGATGATGATGATGATGATGATGATAATAATAATAATATGATCGTTATGATAGTAATAATAATAATAATAATAGTGATGGTGATGATAATAGTAAAAGTAGTAGTAGTAATAATAATGAAAATGTTATAAACAATAATAATAATAATAATAATGAAAAAAATCATGATAATAATAAAGATAATAGTGATTACTGTGGTCTGTTTAGGGGGAATTCGCTGACAAGGATTTCCATTTGTGCCTGCAGTTATTTGCTATTTCTACTTTTGTATTCAAAGTTGCTAAATAGGTTTTACATAGTATTAACCATTTTTCTGTGGAACATAAGTTGCTTTTTTTTTTTTTTAATATTGTTGTACGGTGTTGCTCTTTTTTATGATTTTCCATGATATGCTGTAGTCTTTTTTTCTTTAAGTCTCCAAATGTATTTACTCAGCTCTGTTTGGTTTTCGTATTTTTTTTTGTTGAATGACTGTTTGTGGTTTGCGTATCTAGTTTTAAAGTGGTTTTTTTCCGTAATCCCTATATATGTTTCTTTTTTCATTTTCTGATGTTACAGTAGCTTGGTATACAATATTATTGTAAAAGGCATTTGTTGCTTAGGGGGCACTGTTTCTTTTTTAGTGCAGTTGCAAGATATCCTTTCATCACCCTTCTTTGCTGTGTTGCTTTCATTTTGTTGGATGAATCAATTATGTTTTTGAGGTTGGGCATACATGAGTATGATAGTTTGATGGTGTGTTTTGTTGAATATTTTGAACAGTTTGTGTTTTTGGGAATGATGTTGTCAGTATTTTTAAAGAATTTCTTTTCCTACGTTTGTTTTTACTCTTCCATCATATGGGGGGTTATACCATAATTCTGCTGCTGCATTATTGAATACTCTTTCGTTGCATGACAGGTTGGATAGTCTCTTGTTTACACCATTGGGTATAGTT
>JADBJO010024543.1:0-25035 GCA_016801955.1 Conus betulinus
CCCCTTCTGAAGGAGCGAGGTGGATTGGGAGGATCCATATACAATGGACACACTGAGAAAGAACATAGGCGACACATCAAAATATTGGGAGTAGAGTTCTAACATCAAAGATATATGCTTTGAAATTAGCATTCAGATTCTTTAACAGCTTTAGCGCCCTTTTAAAGGCTTTGTGCAGATACAAGCGTAAATTCTTCTGTATGTTGCTGTTACTATTTGTCATCAGTAAGGCCACATGAAAGACAGAGAGAGAGAGAGAGAGAAGAGAGAGAGAGGGGGGGAGGGAGAGAGAGAGAGAGAGAGGAGAGAGAGAGAGAGAGAGAGAGAGAGAGAGAGAGAGAGTGTGTGTGTGTTTGTGTGTGTGTGTGTAAGGGAGGGGGCGGGAGGCAAAACAATCAGGCATAGTTTACTTGCTTAGATGTCATCGCACTCTCTCTCGTACTTTATTCGTTACAATTAGCAGCATTGAAAGTTTACACTTTTTAATCCAAATTGATGACGAGTACTGGTTTCGGAGTCGTAGTAATACTCTGAAGATTTAAACGAAAATCGATGCGAACTTACTCTTCTTTGAATTTCCGTTGTTTGCCTCCGTGGAACATGGAAAAATCAACCAGTGACTGAAGATGTTCTGAACAAGTTGCATTTTAATACTTTCATTGGCAAGCACTGTTTTTAAGTTTAACTAGGGTATTAAATTCTCACCTCCCGCCGGTATATTATAATCACGTCCTTGTTTCCAAGTGTTGTGAGAATTACCAGCTGGGGCCTTTCATGCATGACGACTCTCCCTCAAAGTCACAGCTCAGTCGGCCTGCACTACAATCTCCATCGCACGTGCACATAACTGAGGAAAAAATAATTCGAATACAAACACGTGTGAGTATGTGTGTCTGTCTGTCACTCTAGCTGCCTGTCTCCCCATCAAATGTTTAATTAAAAAAAAAATTCGTAATGAAAATAGCTGTATGACATAAACAGCTAAAACACATTTTTGTTGTTAGTTTGTTTGCTGTTTTTTTTTTTCTTGAATTTCTTTTTGTTGTTGTTGTTGTTGTTGTTGTTGTTGTTGTTGTAATTTGTAGCTATAAGACTGAATTTTTTTTGTGCATGTGGTCATGTCTTTCTTTCTTCGTCTGTGTGTGTGTGTTTTTTTTTCAGTCTTCCTCTCCAAAAGTGTTTAACCTGAATATATCTTTTGGGATATGAAGGATAACACAACAGCAGCGAAACGGTCATCACAATGTTTTTAAAAGGACGCTAAAAAAGGAAATTTACACAAATGGTATTGATAAAATGGTACAGGCAATACCCCATGTGTATCAACCACAGAAAATATTTCATCTACAAGAAAGGGATAAAACAAAATATCTTGCGCAGGGTTTTTTAATTAACTTGGATAATTCAGCTTTCAGTTTTTTCGAAGAACCACTTGAATTACACAGACTAAAAAATGAACGACCTTTCGGGTGTTTTTCCTGGAGAGGGGGCTGGGGGGGAGAAAAAACGATGAAAATACTGTAGTTAAGGGCGTTCAAACCAAATGAAATTCATCACCTGTCACATTCATAGTGCAGGCCTTGCGTCATCTTTCTTCTTCGACGAAAGCCGTATGCAGTTTTTATAACAGTCCGCGTTCAATCTTCACGTTGTGTCTTCTGTCAATAATCTGTGTTGTGGTCTTTTTTGTTTCTTTCAAGCTAAGGACTGCAACATACAAATTGCATCCAGGTTATGACACTGATACAGCTGTCTGCAGGGCAAGGAGGCGATATATTTTGTTGTTGTTTTGTCCCGTCGAGACGACGAAGACCATCTAGTCATCCTGGGAATCAGGGGTGAGTGCGTAGATGGCTGGTCAGGCCGCCGATCTGCGCCCGGAAAGACCTATCACAGTATGGACAGGGGATGGTGGGCGGCAGTTGGAGATCTGTTGGCGCTGGTCTTCCTGATCATCGTGAGATGCTCAGCTGCAGCAGTTATGTTACTTTCACAGGTTCTTCTGCACCTTTGCGGACAACAAATGATCGCCACCCGTCCCTCGGTCCCTGGGCAGTCTGCTCCCATGCTGTGCGGCTGATGTTGAAGGCCTTCAGGGAAGATTAAGATGGGTTGTCTTTGAAACGTTTCTTCTGGCCTCCATGAGAGCGTTTTCCTTGTTGTAGTTCGCCAACAATAGTTTCTTTGGCAGCCGATGGTCTGGCATGCGAACTACATGACCTGCCCAGCGAAGCTGTGACTGCATCAGGATGGTTGGAAGATGCTAGGCGGGCCAGCACAAGTGAGGACTTCAGTGTCCGGAATCTTATCTTGGCCACTTAATGCCCATGAGCCTTCTGAGGCAGGTGGTGTGGAAGTGGTTCAGTTTCCTGGCGTGACGCTGGTAAACCCGTTCATGTTTCACAGCCATAGAGCAGTGTGGTGAGAACTATGGCCCGATACACCTTGATCTTGGTCTCTAGGGTGATGCCTCTCTGTTCCCATACGTTCTCTTGTGGAGTCTGCCAAAAGCGGCACTAGCTTTGGCGAGCCGGGGCATCCACCTCATCGTCATGACAACGTTTCTGGACAGAGTGGCTGCCTAGGTATGTGAACTTATCCACCGCGTTCAGTTGCTGTCCAATGATGGGTGATGACTGGACTCTCATGTATGGCTTTCCCGGGGGCTGGCTGGTGCATTCACTTCAAGCCAGTCTTGTCACCCTTTTTCGTACTGATTGTCAAGCCGAAGTAAGTTGCCAAGCAGCAGAGAACTTGTCAACACTGTGTTGTATTGTGGGGCTTCTGAGACAGCGTTGTGGGCACAGTCGTCCGCGAAGAGGAAGTCATTGCCAGTGTCCTGTCGAGACCTTGGTTTTCGCTTGAAGTCTCCTGAGATTAAAGACTGATCCATCTGTACGGTTCTTAATGACGATGCCTATCTCCTCGACACTGAATGCATCAGTCAACATAGCCGAGAACATGAGGCTGAACAGAGTGGGAGCAAGAACACAACCCTGCGATATTTTACTGCTCATTGAAGCACTGCACATTGACGCATTGCATGTTGAAGCACTGCACATTGACGCATTGCATGTTGAAGCATTGCACATTGAAAGCACTGCACATTGAAGCATTGCACATTGACGCATTGCATGTTGAAGCACTGCACATTGACGCATTGCATGTTGAAGCATTGCACATTGACGCATTGCACATTGCACTGCATTGAAGCATTGCACATTGACGCATTGCACATTGAAACATTGCACATTGACGCATTGCATGTTGAAGAATTGCACATTGAAACATTGCACATTGAAGCATTGCATGTTGAAGAATTTGCACATTGAATCATCATTGCACATTGCACATTGAAACATTTGCACATTGAAGCATTGCATGTTGAAGCATTGCACATTGAAGCATTGCACATTGAAGCATTGCACATTGAAGCATTGCACATTGACGCATTGCACATTGAAACATTGCACATTGACGCATTGCATGTTGAAGCATTGCACATTGAAGCATTGCACATTGAAGCATTGCATGTTGAAACATTGCACATTGAAGCATTGCACATTGAAGCATTGCACATTGAAGCATTGCACATTGAAACATTGCATGTTGAAGCATTGCACATTGAAACATTGCACGTTGAAGCATTGCATGTTTTCAGCATTGCACGTTGAAGCATTGCATGTTGAACATTGCACATTGAAACATTGCACATTGAAGCATTGCACGTTGAAACATTGCACGTTGAAGCATTGCACGTTGAAGCGTTGCACGTTGAAGCATTGCACGTGTACAAATTGATTAGATGAGGGGGGGAAAAAAGAACCGAGGTTGTAAAGTTGTAGCGTTAGACTCACTCCAATGCACCAAAGACTTAACTGTAGATTGAAAAATGGCCATTATTACACATTTGCGGTTTCATTTTATTTGAAATTTTCATTCCAATGTGCTTTATAGTTTCCATGATATTTCTGTTTGCTGTTCTGCTTTGTGGAAACTGCGTACGGTAGTGTGATCTTGTTTGGACTGAGTTACTTCTTTGTTGAAATGTTTTTTAAGTAATATCATTTAAGATGTTTCCCATGGGTAAACAGAGCTTCGTCGTAAATGCTCATGCAGCTGATTTTAGATACACAATTCTACTCACATACAACTAAAGTGACATAAACATTAAAAAAAAATTCTTACGTGCTCCCAACGAGAGGAAGATCACTTCGCACACCATGCGGTAATTCTCCATCCTTAGTGGTACAGACCTCAACATTGATCCGGTATATCACAATCACGCCAGGTTATCTCCCCCTTCCTTTACCGTTTCAACTTTTCCTCGCAACAGGCACATGAATATAAAGCTGGTGGTCTTATTGTTTGTTTATTTTGTTATTTGGGTTTTTTTGGGAGGTTTATATTTTGGTTTTTTTGTAAGTTGTAATATTCTAGACAATCACACAGGTGTTGTTACATAGAAAATGGGACGTATCAAAAAGCACCTGAGTACGAATCCAGAAGAAACTGCTGTAAAGGAAAGAAACAGGAAAATAACGAAACAATCAATATAAGACAAGGAAAAACATCCAGGCAAAATAAAGCATTATCATCAGGAAATTCAGATTCCAAACACGCCAATCGTATTTCCATTTTCGAAGTCATGTCTCTTCGTATTGATTTTTGTTGTTGTTGTTGTTGTTGTTGTTGTTGTTTGTAGGACTGATAAATTGATCGATTCGTTACTTTACGTATATTTCCTTTTGCATTTTCTTTAATAGTCTTGGCTTTGGTTGTGTAAAAGAATAGTAATGTTTGTTACAGGTCTTCCCTTCGATTGTATAAAAGGAAACTGAATTCGCTCAATAGGGAATATGCTGTTGGTAAATGGTAACTAGGGTGAGTCTCTTGTGGATTATAATGACACTTAGACAGCTTGGTCATCTCTCTCTCTCCTCTCTCTCTCTCTCTCCTCTCTCTCTCTCTCTCTCTCTCTCTCTCTCTCTCTCTTGTGTGTGTGTGTGTGTGTGTGTGTGTGTGTGTGTGTGTGTGTGTGTGTGTGTGTGTGTGTGTGTGTGTGTTTTCTGACATGATGTTTCTTATTTTGCCTTCCACCTGAGCATCTCGCACTGGTTTAAACAGCTGATGACGTAATTTCTGGAAAAGTTCTCTGTTGAAGTTATCTTTCATGTACTCATTGCTGAGGGCGAGGACAGGATATATGAAGTGCACCTACACGTACCTATGTATCATTCTCGTAAAGTAACCTATTTTCCGTTCTCTTTCTCTCTTCTGTCTCTGCCTCTGTCTCTGTCTCTGTCTCTGTCTCTCTCTCTCTCCTCTCTCTCTCTCCTCTCTCTCTCTCCTCTCTCTCTCTCTCTCTCTCTCTGTGGGATCGTCTGGTAAACATGCGCCCGCGCGCGCGCTCACACACACACACACACACACACACACACACACCACACACACACACACACACACACCACACACACTCACATCTATCTATCTATCTATCTGTCTATCTTTCTATCTATGTCTATCTATCTGTCTGCGATGTCTATCTAGATAGATAGATAGATAGATAGATAGATAGATAGATAGATAGATAGATATCGGAGCTGGCGATACATGTAGATCTGCCTTCGAAAGGGATTGCGATAGTTCCGTTCCTCATGCAGCTAGTGAAGGGTTTTCATATTTGTGATATACATTTTCCCATTTACTTCATCTTCAAAATTTTATTTTTTTCCTCTCAATTTCAAATTTTTGCCAAGTCATTACTATAATGATGGAAGAATTGTTACCTGCACTTGTTTTTCCCCACTACTTAAACTGTTCAGCATTATATTGTTTGGTCAATCAGTGGGTGATTGCATCTCTTAGGATCAAAGGAAAAGGTTCTTCTACACAATTCTTAGCCGCTGACAATGCTTGGGTTATTGAACAGCAGAGGTGATCACTCAGACTGTTCCATATCTTTTGATCTCCCTTGCAATCCTTAAATGGATCCTCAAGCATAGGCTCAAAGATTGTCTCTTACTTTTTAAGATGTTTTTCTTTTCAACAACTTTTCCTCTCTTCGGCACTTTTTTTAATTTCTACTACCTTGTTTTCGCTAATTTTCAACAACTTTTTTCCTCTCTACACTTTTCGTTTTGGGGTGCTGGCTGCTTTGGGGGTGCTGTTGGATTCTTTTTCGAACCCTGGGCGGTCGAATCACCACAGAATTATGGACTGTGGTGTATCTCTATCTGACGCCAAGAGCAGAGACGCAATCAACCGTGCATCCTTGATGAGTCCGATCCAACGGACGAAGGCCTCGGAGCAGGCGATACATGTAGATCTGCCTTCGAGAGGAATAGCGATAGTTTTTTTTTTCATGCAGCTAGTGAAGGGTTACCATATTTGTTTCCTCATGCAGCTAGTGAAGGATTTTTCATATTTGTGATATACATTTTCCCAATTTACTTCATCTTCAATTTTTTTCTCTCTCTCAATTTCAAATCTTTGCCAAGTCATTACTATAATGATGAAAGAATTGTTAACCTGTACCTGTTGTTTTCCCCCCCACTACTTAATTGTTTAGATAGGTAGATAGATATATTTTTTTTGGTTGGTTTGTCTGTCTCTCGCGTCTATCTATGTTTATGTGCGTGAGGAGGGAAGGAGGCATGGTGAGTGAGAGACAGAGAGAGCACACAGATTTGTGAAATGTGATTTTGCAGACACCAGTTTGTGTTTGTATTTTTGGTCATTTTTTTTCAGGTGTCTGTCTCTTCAAACTCACACTTTTGTTCTTCTGATCTTCGCTCAATGTCCTGGATCAAAACATAGATAAAACTATATCAGGAATCGAATAAACTAACACGTAATACCGGGGAGGTATAGGGTCAATAAACAAAATCAACAGAGGTCGAATTTGGACTGCGCACTCCTTGCGTTGGAAACGGATATGCACGGTCTGTAGGTAAAAGTGTGGGAATTTGATTACTTTTTTAAATGGTGTTGTGTATGTACTGTTGTCATGATCTGTGAAACACTGACGTGCGAAAGTTACTCACTGAAGGCTGGCCATCTGACCTAATCCTTAGCGGACTGGAATTACTGTCCCAGGCAGACACGTTGTTTGAAGAACACATGTAGTTTTGAAGAATGTCTCAAGATGGCGTGTTGGTTGCACACACACATGTTTGTAGAAACATGCTGTTAAAAGAAGCTTTGCTGTTTTAGGCCAACTTCTTTTTCAAGCTGATGTGTGAGACGACACGCTGTTCCAAAATATTTGGGGTGTTTCAGAACAAGACTTCATCATCATTTTCAGAGGCGTTCTCATCAAAGCGTGATGATACAACGCTGTATGGGGAGAGGTTCAGGATGAAGGATGAAAGATGTCAACGTGTGTGTTTATAGTTCACTGGAGAAATGTTTATTAAAATGCAGGATGTCAGAGTGTTTGTTTATAGTTCACTGGGGAAAGGTTTATTAAAATGCAGGATGTCAAAGTGTGTGTTTTATAGTTCACTGTTTGGGGAAAGGTTTATTAAAATGCAGGATGTCAAAGTGTGTGTTTATAGTTCACTGGGGAAAGGTTATTAAAATGCAGGATGTTAAAGTGTGTGTGTTTATAGTTCACTGGGGAAAGTTTATTAAAAATGCAGGATGTCAGTGTGTGTGTGTTTATAGTTCACTGGGGAAAGGTTTATTAAAATGCAGGATGTCAAGTGTGTGTGTTTATAGTTCACTGGGGAAAGGTTTGTAAAATGCAGGATGTTCAATGTGTGTGTTATAGTTCACTGGGAAAGGTTTATTAAAATGCAGGATGTCAAAGTGTGTGTTTATAGTTCACTGGGGAAAGGTTTGGAATGCAGGATATCAAAGTGTGTGTTTATAGTTCACTGTTTGGGGAAAGGTATAGAATGCAGGATGTCAGGGTGTGTGATTGAATTCACTATTTTGGGAGAAAGGTGTACACTTGAAGTGTAAAGTGTGTGAATACAATTCACTGTTTGGGGAGAAATGTGTAGACTTGAAGACGTAAAAAAATATGTGATTACAGTTCATTATTTTTTGAGAAAAGTGTAAATCAGAAGATGATAAAATTGTGTGATGATAAAATTGGGGAAAGGTGTAGAGTATAGTCTGCCAAACGTTCACTGCTCTAGGGACAGGTGTAGAGAGTAGTGTGTCAAAATGTGTGATGGTATTTCACTACTTTAGGAAAAGGTGTAGAGTGCGTAATGTCGAAATGTGGGAAGCAAAGATGTAGCTTGGAAGATATCGAAGTTTGTGTTGATTCACCATGTAGAGGCCCAGGCAAAGAGTGAACGATATTGCAATTTACAGCTCTCGGCAAATAACAACAGTAGGTAGGACTTTGGAAGAAAATCTTGAGTGTAGCAGCCTGTGTCTTCGCCAGACTGGCATGGGAGTAAAGCCATGAAGCCAAGACCAAATATGGAGCAAATAAAAAAAGCATGTGGACAGCTAAATTTGCTCTTTTAGATATTAAAGGTGAAAATAGCTGTACAACCATTTCACTAAAATAAACTAGAGAAGGATAATCTATTTTTAGCATTGATTTGGAGTGAGAGTTGTTTACATTGCAAATTATTTTTAACAGATTACAAATGCAAGTGACATACACATAGACCCATGCACGCGCGTACGCTAGCACGCACGCTAGCGCGCAGGCATGTAGTCACGCAAGAACGACATGCACTCACACACCACACACACACACACACACACACACACACTCTCTCTCTCTCTCTCTCCTCCTCTCTCTCTCTCTCTCTTCTCTCTCTCTCTCTCTCTCTCTCTCTCTCTCCCTGTCCAAACCCTGAGGATATGTGACTATGTAGGACAATGGCTTTGAGGTCAGAGTTTGAAAGGAGAGCACAGGATAACATAAAAACATATCCAATGAGAACGGGTCCAGCGTTTATCGTCCCATACAAACCCTTGATGTTGCGAACATACTTCGAGTATAGGAAACACTGATAACAGGATTTGACACTGTGCCTGACTAATGAAGTTAATCATTCATTGATTTTTTTTTCTTTTCTGAAAAGAATAAGAACAGCCTTCGCTCGTGACCGGAGTAGATTTAAGTGTGGGTACGGGGGACGATACGCCCTTCCCTGCAGTTGGTGACGAGGGTCAACCTAGGAATGTCGTCTGAAGTTGCACAATAAATGTTGTGATTGGGTATGCGATGGGGTTCTGCGCTTGTCTAAAGTTCCAATCAGATTTTGATAAATCAGAGCGGGAGAGAGAGAGTGAATGGGGGGGGGGGGGGGTGGGTGAGATGGGGGGGGGGGGGGGGGGTTTCTTGGTTTGTATGTAAATAAGAGAAAATTTGATAGTGAGAGTTCCAGACGCTTGCCCGGTTTTTTAAGATGTAAATGCACGTAAAGATGAGGTTCATTTTGTGTTCCACTGCACAGCGTATGCTAAGATTAGAAATAATTGTGCCTTGTTCTCTATGCCTGTCGCAGCAAGAAAAGACCTAGTGAGCATTCTGTCCTCAAGAGAGGAGGCCACTATTGCCTATTTAGCAACATACGTTGCAGAGGCTTACAAAGTTAGAAAATGTAAACTGAGTTGACCGGGTATTATTCTAAGTTTAACATAACGTTTTCTTAACGCTATCGTATCTCGTTGACGAGGGATGATATACTATGCTGCATGAATCTGCTCGATGGTTCCACAATTTTTGTGTGCGTTTAGCTTGAGTGCAACGCATGGTGTGTGTGTGGAGCATAAGTGTATGCGTGTGTATGAGTGTGTGTGTGTGTGTGTGTGTGTGTGTGTGTGTGTGTGTGTGTGTGTGTGTGTGTGCGTGGTTGTGTGTGTGTGCGTGTGTGTGTGTGTATGCATGTGTGTAGGTGTGTTGGTGTGTGTGGCAAGGAGCACACAGGACGAAAATCACGTGCAAACAACACAGTTATAAAACAGGTCAAACACACTGATATTTCAAACACATTCTGACATTCAGAAAAGGGAAATTGTACAACCATGTATTAAAACCGCATTGTTCCCATATCGAGCAAAGATTTTCCTTTGAAATCTGCTTTAAAACATGTAGAACAGCTTACAGAACAGACACAGCATTGTGGAATCCGCATTTCAGTACAAACACCCTGTCTTAGCGGTAAAACCACGTCAAACATATTGTCAGTGAAAGTAGTATACTGTGCGTCCCAGAGGACGAGGTGTTCACCACAGGCATGGTGCTGTTGTTGCCTCATCTGCGTGCCGTCTCAGTGTAGTGACATCCCTCGCTGCTTATCCTCACTCCCCAACTCACCTACCAAGGGCCAGGAGGTCGGGGTCCTGTCACGTCTAGCAGGTTGCGTGTTGTCACACTACGACAGCCAGGCTCCCCACCGTGGAGATTAAGAGGGAACTCATCAGTCACCCTGGTGCATGGACTGGGGATGTTGGAACTGGGCCTTTGGACCACGTGTTTTACTGGCAGAGACCTCAGCAAGCTGGAGCAACCTTCGCGGGGAAGTGAACTCTGGTCCGTTGATTTCTTGTGTGGTCCTCTTCGTGGGAAAGCTGGCCGTGGTCATCTTCCCCTCGGTCCTTGCAGTGTCCCTTCACAGCCCTTCTGTTTGCGTGATGACCCTGGCTGGTGGACGTCCTAGGCGGTAAAGATACTTTGATCCTCCATGGTCCTGTGGACTTTCTTTTCAACTTACCCCTGGGAGCGAACGTTTTCAGTGTTTCCCTTCTGGTCTTTGGTCCTTCTGAGCTGCAGAATCTTCATGGAGGGAAGACAGTTGTATGTTTTTTGGTTGATCCTGTCTGGGTTGTTGGGGAGGGGCAGGCAAGTCGCTGTCAACAAGCTGTCCCTCTGGAGCCACGAGGGTGTCTTTTGTCTCTTCCCGTACACTTTTGGCGCAGATGATGGCGGTGGGCTACCAGCGTATGAGAATGAGAATGATTGAAGCTCCCGATGGTGCTGCCGATGATGATTTTACCGACTGCTAGTCTGCCCGAAGACTGCTTTGGGTAAGTTGGCGGGGGCAGCGTGGCTCGGAAAATGTTGAGGAAGTTTTTGCCACAGGGTTTAGCTGCCAGTATCGCTGCCTGTCCTTCCACAGGTGGAGAGTTCCTTGAAGGGTGTCTTTGTTTCCGCTGTGATCGTTGGGGCCACGATAGAGAACTTGCTGGAGAAGACATGGTGAACTTCCGGAAGGTGTTGAGGAGTTGCCAGGTTGCGCGCGCTGCCACGTGTCACTGCTTATCTCCGCAGTGGACAGTTTTTCTTTGTTTGGTGTCCTTTCCTCTGTGACCGTTGGGTCAAGGTAAGATAACTTGCTGGAAGCCTCGGGTGGAACTTGAAGAATCGCTGCCAGTGAAAGAGAAAAGGGAAGGTGTTGAGGAAGAAGCCTAGGGTTGTGCTGGCAGTTTCGCTGCCTGTTTTCCACAGTGGACAATGCCTTGGTGTGTTCGTCCTCTGTGAATTTTGGGTCAGGTAGAGAACGTGCTGGACAGACTTAGTGTGACCTTAGGTAAGGTGTTTGATGAAGTTGCCAGGGTTGAGCTGCCAGCATGCGTTGCCCTGTCTCCACAGTGGACAAGTTTCTTGTTGGTGTTTCGTTCTTCTGTTACGGTTGGAATCAACTGGCATGGAACATGCTGGAATACGTGGTGGATCGTGAAGAAGCGCTTGTCCATTGAAGAGCGAAAAAGATCTTAAGGACATTGCCAGGGGTGTATGCTGCCATCGATCAGTGCCTGTTTCCACAGTGTACAGTTGCATTTTGTTTTGTGGTCCCCTTCCTCTGTGACGTTGAGTCAAGGCGTGGCACGTGGTTGGTGGATCGTGAAGAAAGTGCTTGTCGTTTGAAGGATGAAATCATGAAAACACTTTGGAATGATTTGAACTTACTACAAAGAGTGGCCGGGCTTGTTTAGGGTTCAATAGTATACGCACACAAAGTGTGCTGCGCTTGCGCTGCAGGATTGTGGTCAAAGAGAGAATGATGGTGGCGCCGTGGTTTCGAGCGTGTGTTGTGGGGTGTGTGTGTGTGTGTGTGTGGTGTGCGTGCAGTGCGTTGCGTGCGTGCGTGCCGTTGCGTGTCGTGGCGTGCGTGTCGCGATGCCCGTGCTGCGTGCCGTGTGGTGTGGGTGGTGTGTGTGTGTGTTGTGTGTGTGTACGTGTGGGTGGAAATGAGTATAAGTGGTGACAGAGAGTGTGTGTGATGTGTGGTTGTGTGTGGGGTGTGGTTTGTGTGTGTGTGTGGTGTGTGTTGTGTGTTGTGTGTTAGGGAAGTAGGGGGAGGGAGCCGGGACCGGGTTTATAGGGAGAGTGGTGAGGGTGAGAGTGAATAAGCCGTTACATAACTGTAATTCAATCCTATTGGCACGGACTAAGATCACACCGTCTCGCTCCCCTACACCATAGCCCCCGTCCCTACCGCCCTCTCCTCCTCACACATATCTCTTACTCCCTCTTCTTCTTCTGTGATTTGAGGTGGCCGTCCTTTCCGGATGCGTTACCCTATGACTTAGGTTGTCTTCTGTGTACAGCGTTGTTACGCTGCGCACATTAAGAGACCCATAGACAAGCGAAGACTGTCGGAAAATGGTTAAGTAGTGAATATTACGCATAATGCAGAACGAAAAAATGAAATCGTGTTTAACGGTGACAAATATTCCAATCCAGGACCGCACCGACATTTGGTTGAATGGTGAAACATTAACCCTGTGCAGATTCTAAGAATATTCTTGTGCACATTCACCCCTGTGGCAGTATCGACCAAAACGTTGTTGAAGGGTGAAATTTAACCCTCGTCCCTTATCTGATTATGCATTGATGACTTATGAATGGTGGCAAATGGTGGTAAATAGAGGGTAAGAGAAAGAGAGAGAGAGAGAGAGAGGAGAGAGAGAGAGAGAGAGAGTAGAGAGTTATAGAGAGAGATAGACACGGTACGCCGTGTATGCAGTTGATATCTCTCAGTGTTGTGTGTTTGTGTGTGTACACATTTGGTGTGTTGTTGTGTGGTGTGGATTTGTGTTTGTCTGTCCTTGTCTGTCTTTTCCCTGTCTGTCTTTTGTGTGACCTGTGTGGTTCGCGCGCGCGCGCGCTTAATATTGATGTGGCGGAAAACTGGTAATGGTAATGGTGTGTACTGCTTAGAATAATGAATCGATTTTGTAATTTTTCGGCAGTACTATGCAGTGATACTGGAGTATAGTGTTTTCTAGGTGAATCGCTTGCAGTTGGTTTCGCAATATGACTCCTCTTGGATTGTTCGAAGTTTTGCAGTCTACTGGATGGGATGCCATGCTTAACGCCATGAATTGGTTTTTGTTCCAGAATTTGCAGTTACGGAGGGCGTTTGTATTGATTTTTGAGAGCTGCAGTTGTAGCGGGTGTGCTGCCTCATGGATCTTTTGTGTGTTGATAGGGAAGTTTTGACCTACTTGCCATGGGCCTCAGGATGAGGGGAGCTTTGACCTACTGCCGGCCTCGGGATGAGAAGAGCTTTGACTTACTGGCCTGGACTCAGGGATGAGGGAGGCCGGAGAGCTTTGACTCACCTGGACGGTGGCTCAGGGTTAATTGAGGGAGAGCTATGGGTACTGGCCAAGGCCTCAGGGATGAGGGAGAGCTATGGACTATGGCCGTTGGCTCAGGGCATGAGGGAGGCTATCTGACGGGACTGGCCATGGCCTCAGGGATGAGGGAGAGCTTTTGACTTACTGGCCGTGGCCTCAGGGATGAGGGAGAGCTCTGACTTACTGGCCGTGGCCTCAGGGATTGGATGAGAGCTTTGACTTTACTGGACCTGGCCTAAGGGATGAGGGGAGGGAGAGCTTTGACTTACTGGCCATGGCCTCAGGGATGAGGGAGAGCTTTGACTTACGGGCATGGACTCAGGATGAGGGAGGGCTCTGACTTACTGGCCCATGGCCTCAGGGATGAGGGAGAGCTTTGACTTACTGGGCATGGCCTCAGGGCATGAGGTGAGAGCTGTGACTTACCTGGGCCATGGCCTCAGGGATGGGAGAGCATTTGACTATACTGGCCATGGCCTCAGGGGTGGGTTATCTGGCACAGCGGACGATGAGGTGGTCGCGACTCCGAAGAAACTTTCTGATGATGTCAGGGAAGGTGAAGTCTTGGGCGGAGAAGTCGTTGGTGTCTTCCCCGTCATCGTCGTCCGTAGTCGTTTGCTGATGATGGAAGAACTAATAACTGCTGCGGTCTTTTGCCGCTGGTTGTTGTTTGTCGTTGTTGTTTTTTCCTTGTGGATGTCATCGCGTCGTCGATGTTGTGTGTGGTGCTGTGCGGTGTTGTTTGAAGTTGGCGCTGAAAAGAAAAAAAAAATGAAATTGTTACGAGGTATGTTCGATGAGGTCAATGATCGGCATCGAAGAATAGACCCCTTGCATGTAGTAAATGGAATACCATCATATTTCACGACGGTGATTCTAAAGTTACGGTAGCTTTTTACTATATTTATTAGAAATAAGTCACCCCATGGTAAATGGAATTTGTCGCATGACTTCATGACAATATCTTTGACAGTCTTGGACACACACACGCAACACGCGCGCGTACGCGCGCACGCACAACAAGCACACACGCACACACACACCAAACACACACACAAACACCACACACACCACACACACACATGCGACACACACGTCACTGAACGTCACGCACGTACCCACACACACACAACAGGCACACACACCCACCACACCCACAACCACACACACACACCATTCATACACCGACGCGACTGCGCATGTCACGCACGCACGCAACTCGAATGCACGCATAAACACCCAACACCACACAAACCACACACACACACACACAACAAAACACCAACAACACACACACACCATCTTTGGTAGATTCAAAGTGTGCGAGAAAGGAGTATTTAGTGTTTTGTGTCCTGGAACGCTGGATTCCTAACAGAATGATGCATTGTTTGTAGTAAAAGGTATCAGTGGGTGTCTCGAGAGAGGACGCTATAACGAGAAAGAGGGAAAGGGAAGAAGGGGGGGGGGCGCCAGGCCAGGGACTGTTGCAGAAGAGGGTTGGCATAGCGGGATCGAGGAGTAGGGCTTGGCGGAAAAGAGAGAGAGAGAGAGTGAGGAGAGGAGCAATGGAGAGGAGAGAGAGAGAGAGAGAGAGAGAGAGAGAGAGGAGAGAGAGAGGAGAAGAGAGAGAGAGAATACCAGACGAATCTCATCCAAATACTTGCATGTTTGAATGAACGATTGTGTCCACGCCAACACTAGGCTACTGTCCAACCGACCCCCTGAACACGACTGTAATTATCAATCACAATGCGCGTGAAACGGATGTTTCGCCTTGTAAACCTTCCTCGAAGTGTGCTATAACCTTTTATATGACCTGATCGAATTAAATGCGTGACACTAACGCGGGCATTATAGTTCCCGGGAGTATCTGTAGATATCCATAATCTGCGTCAAATGAATACGTAAAGTGCCGCCCCCGCGCAGCACCGACCCCTCCCCACACGTGCACACCCTACACGTAAAAACGCAGACAATCAGGCTGCATACGGGCCCACAAGCAGACACAGACAGACAGACACAACAGACATAATGCACTACTCTCTCTCTCTCTCTCTCTCCATCGCTTTCTCTGTCTCTTCTCTACCCTCTCGCTCTCTCATCTCCTTCTCCCTCAGTCGCTCTCTCTCTTCTTGTGTGTGTGTGTGTGTGTGTGTGTGTGTGTGTGTTGTGTGTGTTGTCACACACACACACACACACACACACACACACACACACACCCACCACGGGCCACCCACACATCAACGCACACACACACACCACACACCACACTCACACACCCCCACATAACCTGACGGACCCACGCACCCACACACACACCCGCACACAACACCCCACCACACACACACCACACACACGGGCACAACAGCACACGCGGGCGCGCGCTCGCGCACCGCGTGTCGCCGCTCGCTCACACAGCACACACACACACACACCACACACACACACACACACACACACTCTCCACCCACACACCACACACCACACACACACCACCACACACAGCACACCACACACACACTACACACACACACGCACACATAACACCAACACACACTGACCCACACACACGCACACCACCACTCCACGACACACGACACACTGCCAATGCCATGCATGCACTGTGCCCAGCAACAAGGCTCAGTATCTGCATACCTGTGCAAAAGAATACCAGACGGAGTATCGCACTAATACCAGCGCTACACTGTTTGTTACCGACACAAAACACAATAATATCAATAAAAAGGACAAACATTTACAAGACAAGCTCGACGCGTTTAGACTATGTCTCTTCTTCAATCAGATACATGTAAAAACCAAATCGGACAAGAAAACACAAACGATCTTCACGATGATCTTCTCAATTCGGCGCAAGATGGTCTTGAGTGATAGAAAACCTTCTTTTATCTTGTTGCCAAAATGGAGCGACAGCAGACAGAAATCTCACAAACGCGTACCCCTAAGAGGGTCGCCGCGTTGCGTTTTGGCTTGTTATTCGTATTTTTGTCTACGGTTTTCGACGGAGCCTTATCAGTGTTTTTTTTTTTTCATAATTGGTTTATATCTCTCCTGAGGAAGACGAGAGGTCGCAACGCGTCGTGTTTTTGTCTTGTATCTTGTGCGTCCTTGTTTTGTGGTCCGACCTGCACTAAGACCTCTTAACCTCTGTGTATTCTCCGTCCTCTGAGCGGACGAAGCCGCGGAGACGAAGCTTACCTGCTTTGGGATGCAACGGGACGACGACTTGGTGGAATTTGGCGGCGGTCCACCGTCTTCCCTGCTGCTGCCTGAAGGCGAATCTGCGGCGTCCTGTGCACGGCACGACCTAACAGCCTGGAGCTGACTGCTGGGCTGTGTGATGACTACTCCAGGACCCCACAGGGAAGTCGTCTACAGAGCCCAGCGACAAAGGACGTAATGTGACATGTCTGCTGTCCCGGTTGATGAAGAGTGGCAGAACTCTCTCCCTCTTAAGCAACGGCGACAGGTCCTTAAGAACGGTGTAAAGAAGCTGAACATGAACAGCGGTTAAATGCAGGCAAAATTGGGGAAGACTCGTGGATAAAAGGGTTCGCCCAGTGGGGTTGGGCGATGAGCTTGGGGGCGTGCCCATTATTGTGCTAATTAAACAACTGCAACTACCGAACCCTTCGCTGTTGGAAAATATAGATATACACGATCATATTCTGTGTCATAGAATTTTAACGAACTTACTAATTATTGCTGCTACATTGTATGCGTTTTCCCCACAGTTCATGATCTAAGAGTAGCAGTGTTTGACACCAGCATTTCGTCTAGAGGATTGATTCACTTTTTTAGAAGCATGCAAAAATGTATTTTGGGGGCTAGAGTGGTGGGGGGGGGGGTTGGGGGTGGGGGGGTGAGGGGGGGGGGTGGGGGGGGGGGGGGGGGGGTGGGGGGGGGGGGGAGGGGGGGGGGGGGGGGGGGGTGGAGGGGGGGGGGGTGAGTATTGCGCTTGGCTGAGCAATAATCCATGGGAAACCATGGCATTGTAGAGGTGATATAAAGGCCCCGTTGCTGCACTTCTGGGTCTCTCCCGGAAGTGGTCTCCCCTTCTTTTCTTTCTTCGTTTGCCTGCTCTTCCTAAAACAACTTCTGTGGGCGGAGGTGGAGACACGTCCAGTTGTTCGTTGGGCCTCCTCTGTGACTGAGGTGCCATGAACATTCATATCTCTGCAGGCCTTCGATCCGTGTCGTCGTCGGAGTATCGCCTCCCTGCCCTGAATACCGAAAACCGCTGATTGTAGTCTCTGACAGCTTCGTCACACAGTCTGATCATTGGCCAGACCAGGTTACCCTCGCCCGCTGGGTTGCCGGTGAGAGGTGTTTCGTCCTTTGTTTCCTAAATGACCTCTTTCTTACATGTCTCCTCACTTTTGTTTTAGCGGTGTGGCGGATACCCTTCATTTCTTTTGTTCTGGCTTCTGTTGGTCCCGTGCTTGACACCCTGGGTTGCGCCTGACGGTGTTGATCGTTTAGCTTGGTCTACCGGAGCTTTTGGATGTTGTTATTTTTAAAGGAGGGGGTGTGGGGGCGAGCTAGAAACTGATATTACTGGCCTGGTGTGTCTGGTCTGTAATTCCATTTCGATTCTGCCATACTCAAAATGCTGTTCTGACACGAATTCTCTTGCCTGATGGCGTGGTAGTAAATCTGATGATCTTGATGTTCCAAGTTCCTGCTTCTCTGCTAATGTCGTGACCTTCTGTTTCGTTATGCTGAATCCGCATGTATTGTTCTTCACATGCTTTGTTCAGGTTCATCTCATACTGTCGCAGCTGCTTCTCCATGTCTAAGACTGAATCCCAGCATGTTAGCATACCTTTTCGACAGTGATGGCGGCGTGTTACTGTTGTGTTAGCTGAGAGCGAGATTCAAGCGAGAGTGGGGGTCTGAAGGTCATGTACACGAACAGGGTGGGTGGGAAAGAAGTGCTTTGATAGCGTTATTTGAAATACAACCTTTATTAGTGTTACTTTCTATACGACCTAGGTATGCCTGTTATTTCATATCGACCTGGGTATGCCTGTTATTTCATATGCGACCTGGGTATGCCTGTTATTTCATATGCGACTTAGGTGTGCGTGGTTACTTCAAATGCGACCAGGTATGTCTGTTACTTCGAATGCGACCTAGGTGTGCGTGTTATTCTAAATGCGACCCAGGTATGCGTAATTCTTCATGTGCGACCTGAGTATGCGTGTGACCTAAAATGCGACCTAGGTATGCTTGCTACTTTCGTTCATATGTGGCCTAGGTGTGCGTTTTTACTTCATATGCGACCTAGATATATGCATATTACTTCAAATGCGACCTAGATCTGTTACTTCAAATGCGACCCTAGGTATGCGTGTTATTTCAAAGGTGACTTAGGTGTACGTGTTGCTTAAATGCGACCGAGGTATGCGTGTGCCATCATGTGCGACCTAGGTATGCGTTGTTATTTCAAATGAAACATAGGTATGCCTGTTACTTCAAATACGAGCTGGCTGTACGTTTTACTTCCCAAATGCAGCCTAGGTATGCGTGTTACTTCATATGCGATTTAGGTTCGTATGTTACGTCGTATGCGATTTAGGTTCTGTGTCACTTCGTATGCGATTTAGGTTCGTATGTTACTTCATATGCTATTCAGGTTCGTATGTTTACTTCGTATGCGACTTACGTATGCGGTGTGAACTTGCTGATAGGAAACCCGCCACAGCATGGGCGTGACAGGAAAGCGTGAAGCTTTGGCCACCCACGAGAGCAGGGCATGAAGGGCCACATTAGATCAGAGTTTTTGTTCGAGAACATTGTTGATGAGGAATGCGACGATAATGCCATAGATCTGCATTCTGTCGAAGGCTACATGACGAAGGCTGCTGCTCTCTACGCAGTCTTTCTTATATATTCTTCCGGCCGTCGACCAGGCCCGTGAGATACAGACACGTGCAGTGACCCTTCAGAAATGTGAACGAGCGCTCTCAAGAGATGCAGCCGTTTGAAAACGAGCAGAACTCAACTAGGTTATTCTGTCTTGCCTTGAACTTTCTTCACTTCCCTACTCGTCTTGTCAACCCTGTGTTCTAATCACGCTGACTTGATCGGGGAGGTGCCGTTTGTGCCTTTCATTTTTGCATCTGTTTTTTTGAGTCTCTAATGTACGACTAACGTCGGCAAGGCATCTTCTCGACAATTCACGCCTCGATCTGGTTCATGTTATTTTGTAAAAACACTGGGTACTACTCCTACTACACGTACTACTTTTCTTCGGGGCAGTCCTGTTCGTCTTCGGGGTTTGGTTTTTGTTTTGGTTTTTATATTTATGTTGTTCGCGTTCTTTATCTACCATATTGAGGCTTGTCCGCACGCTACAACAATCTCATTCTGTGGGGTCAGGGAGAGGCACAGCTTTCCATCGCGCCTGACCCTTGGATAGTAGGTCTTTGATCTAGTACTGCGAACTTGGGGTCAACCCCAGATGCTGAGCTCCGCTCCGACAGCGGTCAGCTGGCCGATTGGCTTTTGTTTCACTGCAGGCAAGCCACACCGAAAAGGACAACCCTGCTCCCTACCTAACCTCACATCACAAGTAAACCAGTAGCAAACCAGTCTGTCTGATGATTTATTGCAGGACCGGAACCATCGTACATATTGTAGGTTGTCATCTGCTGCTGCACGCGTATGTAATACTAAACACTGAATCCCTACTTTGGCGGTCCATATGGAAGTGGGGTGAAACAAGTGCGGATTGACAATTCCGCCGTCATTTACTATTGAGCCTTAGCAGACGACCTAAAAAACGAGAAAGGAAGAGAGAGAGAGAGAGAGGAGAGACGAGAGAGATAGGATAGAGAGAGAGAGAATAGAAAGCGTGTGGGTGGTAGTGAGATAATAAAACGAATACAAAAATGAGATCGTCAGGGTATCACAAATAAACTCTGTCCCCGATAACCAAACACAGCGCCTGCCCTGGTTATTGAGACCAGTCTTGTAATGCTTTAAAGCCGTGCGCACACCTCGTTGACACAATGGTCTTTTGCTCCCTGTTAAGCCGCTTGACTCGCATCTGCCGGCGCTCATTTAGATTTTTGGCGCGCCGTTTAGATCTTTCTGTCATATCATCATTCGTTTTCTGTGCATACTGTAATGTCTACGTGTCACTGGCGCTTCTCTTCCGAATATATTTACCCAGTATTTTACTTGTGTAGTTAGGCACGCGTTCACACCCGGAACCTGGCTGATATTCTCTTCGAAGGACTTTTGGGGAATTCCAGTCAAACCAATTTCAACTCCGAAGAAAGTCATCCAGTACCGAAACGGCCCGGCGGATATTCGAATCATCAACCCCAGATCACTTGGATTAGATTTGGCACTCTACCGCTGAGCTGGTTCCTATTCCTACATATAGGATTTTTTCTAATTAAATTTCGCTTTGATTTCCGATGGAATCAAAACACAACGGAGTGAAGTCATGGTTTGAAGCCATTGAACGTAGGGTTTTCGTTTCGCGGGAGTGGTTCTGCCGGGTTACACCGGTTTTGGAAATGATGGTCCACCATGGTGGTCAAATGCAGACTTTTTCATAGATAATTTAATGGGGGTATTCCCGTCATCAAATGGAAAAACCACGTCCCATTGTCTTTAAGAAGAGGCCTTCCTTAAGTCCCGTCTCACGTGTGCAGGCAATTGTAACATTTGATTAAAAAAAAAGTTTTCAATTTAGAATGTTTTCATTCAAAAAAAAAAGTGGGGGTGGGGTTGGGGGGGGGGGGGGGGGGGGGGGGGGGGGGGTGGGGGGGGGGGGGGGGGGGGGGGGGGGGGGGGGGGGGGGGGGGGGGGGGGGGGGGGGGGGGGGGGGGGGTTGGGGGGGGGGGGGGGGGGGGGGGGGGGGGGGGGGGGGGGGGGGGGGGGGGGGGGGGGGGGGGGGGGGGTGGGGGGGGGGGGGGGGGGGGGGGGGGGGGTGGGGGGGGGGTGGGGAAGATAGAAGGGTCCACTTGTATAGTGTGGAGGAGAAATAAGGATAGGGGATGGAGGGGTCAAAGATGACCAATAGAAGTGATCCAAAATACAGCCACAAAAAAATATTCAATCAATTTAATTTCCTTAAAAAGATCTGGTCGTTAATTCAAACAAAGGCAGCACCTGTAAGTAATTTCTAAAGTCAGAAACATCCAGATCCTAGTCTCTGTACACAACACACGTTCATATAAAAGAAACATTCGTTACACTCACAATAATTCCAATAAAAAAAAATTATGCACCTGATGTCTTTTCCGATTTTGACAATGAAAGCTGATAGTGTGCGCAAGAAGAAAATAACCAAAAAGTTGAAAACAAGCGACACAGTTCTCAAATTTTCTTGGGGATGTATAGATGGATGGACGATAAATAGATGTTTGTGTGCGTGCGTGCGTGCGTGCGTGCGTGTGTGTGTGTGTGTGTGTGTGTGGTGTGTGTGTGTGTTGTGTGTGTGTGTGTGTGTGTGTGTGTGTGTACAAGGAGATATATACATATATACACAACATAAATAGATGTCTTTTGTCGAGAATGAAAGCCACGACCCCAGGTGGGAGTCCACGACGCTAACCTCTACCATGGCAGCACGATAAAAGAAACTAATGTCACATAACGTGCTCTAGAACAAACTAAATAGTTGGTTTGATGCTTCCCGTGGAAGAAAAACAGAAAGTAAGCAGACACAAACTCACAATCAAAGTGAAAAGACTGATCAGAGAACAAAACAAAAAACCGCTATGGGGACGAAAAGCCCGACTGGCTATATCCTCAACAAAACTCCGCATTGACTCGCTTTAAGTACTCAGATGGTCGTATGGAAGTAGATAGGAAACACGTCGATTTCAAGGTGCCACACTTACATAATAACATGCTGTCATTGGATTGACGAACTGCGATGAAACGGTAAGCCCAGCGACATTTTCATTTTTGGCAGGCACAAATCACGTGACCAATTTTGACTCCCCTCCTTTTCTTCGTGCGCACAGTTGAGTTCCGGTTTATACAGGAGCCTGAATTGGGTTTGAAAACAAACGACTGTTGGCAAAGGCACGATGGTCATGATTTGAAAACATGCTTTATGTTGCAGTGGAAGACAAGGTCCTACTGTAAGTGAAAACTTTATTGTGAAATTGTTCCTATCCTCCTACCCGGGTGGTTTTCGCTTCGTCGCCGATTGAATAATTTTTGTGCGTGTGTATGTTTGTGAAACAGATGTCTCACTCAGAACATACTCTCAGGACGTTATCTCGACCCAGAAAGAGCAGAAGGAAGCATGGGGGGGGGTGGGGTGGGGGGACAACAGAAGCTTGCGTATGATCAACGTTAGAAGAGAGATATTCTCTACCAAAAGGACTGACTGGTCTTTTTTCTTTACACGTACAAGAAACCATTTTAGAGAGTTTGTGTTCACTCTTCCGTTGAGTTGGGTTATTTGTGTTTACAGAAAGGGGGGGGGGTGGGTGGGGGGGGGGGGGGGGGGGGGGTGGGGGGGGGGGCGGTTTACGATTTATGTTTTTCACATGTCAATCCTTTTTACATCAAGTATGGGAAAAAGGAGTCAACCGTTACTTATACACTGGTTTTCCCCTAATAGATTTTAAGCTATTACGGGACATCATTGTGAAGGTGGGTAGAAAACGTATCCACTTTGGGAACATCGAACAGCAACCATTTTCTTCTGCAAATCCCTGAGAAGGACGTAATAATTGAATCATTGAATTTTCTTTCTGTCATAGATAAGGTACACGTGGATGAGTGATTTAGGCGCCAGGTGATAACTTTTTGAAAAGTAATTACGTTGTAATCATCATAAGTGGATAATGATTCGGCGATATTGATGGCGTTTTCGGTCAATTTGTTCTCCTCTTATCTTCTTCAGTGAAAGAAAATGCAGGAAATGCAAGTTACTCAAAACCAACAGAGTGGCTGGACGACGAGGAAATCGATGACGCAGCGTCACGCTCGGAAGTCCCTGTATGCTATGGCTAGTTGAACAACTGGGCCATCATGGAATGGGCTAAGATTGGTGGGGGTGGGGTGGCCAGAAGAAAGTCGGGGGGGAACCGTTTTAACAGTACCCCGAAGTCATGGTAATTTTTTTTTTTTGTTTATGGTAGATGGGGCCCAGAAATAGTTCCAGTTGTACAAAAGGTTTGCCAATCAGATGAATCATGAAGGGGTGGGCAGCCGAAGAGAGATGCTGTCCCGTTGACAAAAAAAAACAACTGGCACATGAATTGGTCTTGTCGGTTCGCTGATCGTGCCCATGCCCACTTAACGACATCTTTGCTGGACATCACACCAACCAGTCCCGGAACCCGAAAAGCATTCTTACTCCACTGGCGGGAGGCGGCTGAATGGGTTTTGACTGGTTGCCGTAGAGCGATTACTCTCGGATGCTGAACGAGTGGTCAGCGCTGGCAGCAACAGAGCCGGGTGAGGTGAGCTGCCATCTGGCCGAGTCTCTGACTCCTCTCATTGGAGTCCCTGCCTACTCACTTCTCATTCCCCTGCTGACTATGTTGTGATTTCTGCAGTCGTCGCTGGACTCTCGGAATGCGTATGACTGGAATGGTGTCTGCACAGATGTCCTGCAGCATCAGAGAACTCTTCTCTTCCGCGCGCCCCTTGCAATGCATCCATCTCATTTCATATTCCGTTCTGCGCGGCTCTTAGCAGATGTCTGGGACGCGGCTTGGATTACGGTGGTATCTGGTTTGATGTTGTCTTCACACGCTCGTCGCTGGTCTTCTCTTCCTTGGAGGCTGCCATGAAGGGGCGAGTCCTGAAAACTATGAATGGCAGCACCCCTGTTAAGAAGCCCGCTCTGGACGTTGCGGGCTGTGAAGACCTGGTCCTCGCCTTGCCAGCCTTGCCGTTGTGTGGTAGAGAAAGACGCCCCGTTTTCGCCGTACCGTTTTTGAGCGGTTTTAAACTGCTTGGCGACTCGACATCAAGCCCACCGCTTTGGGCAGCAGACATCTTTTTCTTTTTACGCTTGGTGCAGATGATGCCGGTGAGAAGAGCGGCGAGGGTGAGAGAGAGCCGGGATCCAAATGCAGCTGCCGATGATGATGATGATGTTCCGTTGGTTGTGGGCTGAGGATGGCTGTGGGGAAGTGGCGGGGGAGGCATGCAGGGGAGAGGTTGTGGGGGGAGCTGTCAAAGGTCTGCTGTCGGTTGGTGTGAGTGGGCTTCCCGCTGTCGCCGTTGCTGTGTGGGGGGTAGGCGGGGTGAAGCGACACGGCGCTAGACAGGACAGCAGCTGATAAGGTGCCCGTGGAGATAGTGCCGATGATGTGATGTGTCAGAGCGACGACGATAACAGTACTACTTGGTGTTTGGGTTTGAATTGACGTTTGTTGCACTGAGTTCTGATGTGACGTGACGATGGTTACAATGTATTAGTGATGTATTGCAATGATGATAAGATGTTACATGATTATTATG